>CATKWJ010000893.1:0-21968 GCA_949825065.1 Odontocerum albicorne
ATATATATGGGTTCCAACGTACTAGCAACCCCCGGGCTGTGAGACAGGCATCTTATCGACTAGACCACGGAGATCCTCATTGAAAAAAAATATATGGGTTCCAACGTACTAGCAACCCCCGGGCTGGGAGACAGGCATCTTATCAACTAGACCACGGAGATCCTCATTGAAAAAAAAACATTCATAACTATATATTTGTACAAATGCAACTTGAGAGAGGTGACAACTTTATATTTCGCAAGGCTTTAATGAAGGGTCCGAGATAGGCACCCATCAACTAATTATAAGAAGGTTTGCCAGGCTGCAATCAACTCTCATTGATGCCTCCGAGATTTCCTGTTTATTTAATAGAACAGTCGATCGAATTCGTATGGATAATAAATAAAAAAGAAGTTTCTACATTGACCGTGGGCTCCGAGTTTCTTGACCTCACGAGCTTGAAACTTATCTGGACAGTTATTTTCATATATTTGTGCTAAAACTTTCTTCAGTATCGATAATAAAGGAGACAAATTTCCAGCTTAGTACCAACAAATACTTTAAGATTGAACATTTTTACTTAAACCATTAATACTTCTCTTATAAGTCTAATGTTTTGATTCTGTACAGAATCCGGTTACTCAAGAAGCCGCTTCAAATTGTGGGCTTCACATAAACCAGTTTTAATTTTATTACAAAAGCACAATGTAAAAAGGTTAAAATAAATGCTCTGAAACAAAAAATGTCACTACATTTAAAGTTTATTTTTTTATTATGTTCTAGATATTAAATTATTTTTGCATGTTTTATTTTCATTACAGACTTTTCTTAATAATACAGTGTTTGATTTGAAAAATGTTACAAAATATAATCAAGTATGATGTAATCATTTTTATACCAATTTTCGAATGCCGTTTATCGAGCAATTTAATATATGAATGCATTTAATATAATGGTTTTAAGGAGGATTCGTTTACTTATCAATACGCAACAATGCTATCGTAATATTATAAATTAAATTCTTATCTTTTGTAGTCTACACCAATATTTCAAAGTATTCTATTGTATTATACTTTTGTTTTATATAGTACAACCTGCCGAGTTTATTTTATAACAATTTCTTCTAACCAACTAGAAATATGTTATAGAGGTTTTAAGTTAAATCCAGCCCAGGAACCCTTGTAAAATAGGTTTAACTTTTTTGTGTTGTATTGTATTAAACTGTCTTTGTATACATGAAGCCTGAATTGATAACCAGGCTGGAATTCTTTTAAAAAATAAGGGTTTCAACAGAAATCAAACCTAGGGCTGGAAAACATGATTTTATTAATTGGGGTACGGAGTTCGTCGATCTAAGGCTCACATTTAAACACATTGCTTTTAATATATGATACATGGCTAGTTAGAATTGACGATTGTTACTGATTCCCTATTAAATGGTGTATTTCCCGATCTATTCTAGAATTGAAGTCGTTACAAAAAAATGTGGCAATAACAAAAGAATAACATTCTGAAAGGGGGAACTATCAAAATCGTTAAATGTAGAAGTGTACACTATGTATGAAGGTGACATAAACGAAAAATTTATGCGAGGATACAACGCATATGAATGATTAACTGTCACGAAATAACGATTACGTATATCAATCTTATTGTATTGAACTTAAGTTATGTACTTAATTGTCACATCTTCCAACCTACCAGTAAGTTGTAGTAACATTTATGGCATCTTCATCTTACACTTCGCAAATATCGCGAGCACCTTTGGCAGCTTTATTCCCTCGATTGAACGCGAACAGAAGGAGGTGTCGATAATGCTCACTTTCGTCTTCTTGACATTCTATTTTGAAGGCTTGTAATCATATAAAATAATATATGTACCGTAAAAGCAAACATAATATCTTGTAGAGCAGAAAATTTTCTTTTGAATGACGTATAACCTGTACCATTTTGTTTTACGTTTGGTGCTCATTTTTAAATTTGGAAAAAAAACGGACACAACTTATGTTAACACCTAATACTATATTTGAAATTTGCTTACAAATTTTGTTACTAGATGACAATATAGTATTTTACAAGTACTATATATCCTGATAATTTTGATGTAATTGAAATAAATAATAAATTGAATTCTTTGAGTTTTATCAGATAATTACTTTGTTGATTTATTAATTACAATTAGATAATTGTTGCGTTATATGTAAAATGGACAAAGTGTCAACTGTTTGAACTCTGATAGTTAACATTCCTTGGCGTATGTACATGTCCTGAAACTATTGTCAAAAAGTACTTACAAACTGGCTCTGTCCACGTATCCTCCATTAGTGTCCTGGCGGAAGCAAACAGCCTTACGGAGGATGCATGACAAATGGTATATTGAGTGGTGATATCATTTGTGTCAAATCATAAGTGTCAGTCGCCCTCTTGCGCCAAAATCATGATTGATTGCGCAATTTTCAAATAATAATTGAATGACGGGTAAAATTATTATGAATTCAATGAAAATACTCGCAATGAACTATTATTAGAAGTGTCTTGTATAATGTTGATTAGTAATAAAATAATCGGCGCCGTGACTTTGAACGCCCGTTTTAAAATCAGTGCGTTGCAGGTTCGATTCCCAACAAATAATATTTTTTACTTTAAGGTATTTATTCCTCTGAATTTATTATTTTTCTGATGAAATAGCTACAAAAAAACATTCTTGAAGCGATCCTTAAAAATCGGTGTTACGAAATAGCGCTATTTAAGTACCTAGTTAAGTTAGAGTAAAAATTTTCAAATAATTCTTAAATTCCTAGAATTAAGAAAAGCGAATGACAAGTGCGAATGTACGGTGTGTGATGAGTAGTGGTTAGACTTTTTTGAGATTATGATGAGGTTTCTGATCGGATATGTGATAGCTTGAGATTTAATTATGCGTAAGGTTTTAATTTATGAATGTAGAGTACGATTGTTTCAGTTGAGCTATTTTTTAGAATTTCGAACAAATAAATGAAATTTGTGATTAAGGAATCAGACCACTTTATCACAGACCTTGTCTAGTAAAGTGGTTATCTATATCCACAAAATGGAGAACTTTTTGCATGTTTATATACTCTTCTCTACGTTTCTCGTTTCCATTAAAACAGTGTAAATTGTAGATGTTGTATTTTGGGCAGTAAAAAAATTAACATATCTTTAATTACATCACTTCCATTGTTAATGTTTATGATAGCTTAAAAAATAAGGATAATAAACTAAGAAATGATTTTATTTTCTGAGAAATTAAACAAAGAATGCCAACATTGCCAAATAGGTTGAATTGCTTCCGGTTATTTAATTCACGTGCAACACTGTACACAGAATTTGTAATTTTTGTAGTACGTAAAAATCACATTATCTTCCCTTTTTATTATGACGTTTAAAATACAAAAAAAGGCGATAGAAAAAAATGTTCATAATATTTTTTTTAAATGATATTTTTTGTCAACACTTGTGTATCAGTGTTGTGCAAAATTTATCATAAAAAAATATACGTATATACTTGTATCACAACAACGTGACTAATTTTATTTAAAAAATACATTTTTTGTGTTACGCACTTGTCACCTAACATATTCCTTTTTGTAGGATTTTTAGAAAGGGTTATTTACAATTCACGAACTCAGAAACAGCTGAATGACTATTTGAAAATACTGAAAGTGCCTAGCTTTGTACAACGACGGAATGCGCGAAGTTGTTATTTTTTGGAAATAACTAGAAGAAATATGAATTAAAAAATATTTAAAAATATATACTCGTAAATTGTTGTTTTCATTATTTTCAAAATTATACACATACTGAATCAGAAGAAGACATATGCGTTACTCAGTGTATTAAAAAGAAAAGAGAAAATTACATTTCATTAATTAAAAAGGAACCCAACCCACATACCTTTTTTATTGGTCTATTTGAAAGAATGAAGAGCGTAGATTAATTATGTATGTGCAACAATATCAAGGCAGTTAATTAGTATTTTCAGGTTCAATTACATCGTTTTCAATTACAAGTTTTTAGTTCCACATAAGCCCATATAGTGCAGCGAGATATAAAACGTTTAATGTGAGTTGGGTGGTTTTGCAACATTGCAGTCTCTGTGGCCTAGTTGGTTAGATTTTCTGATCTGAGGGTTTCATTCCCGTTATTACCCATTTTTTCTATAAGAGTTCCAGTCATTATGGTCACTATAGCATTATTTGGATGTTAGTAAGAGATTTCCACGTCGCAATGAATCCGTTAGGTTATAGTGTTTACGATGAAAGGATAATACAATACATTTAATGGTATGTTAGTCTAGTATATATTTTGTTAATAGTTTATTATTACAAACATAAGTTTTAAAACAAATAATTTGCTAAACCGCCTCACAGTTTTTTGGGCAATGGTTCTTACTACTTTGAATAAAATATAACAATTTTCAAAAAAAAAAAAAAATTATAAAGAAATTAACAAGATTAAAATACAAAAGAAAATCGAAATGCAATGTCCATAATCCACCTTAATATTGATATACATTGGTAATCTTGCAGAGTCAAATATAAAGATTTTAAAGCTTTCTCTTAAATAAAAACTTCTTTTAAACTTAAGAATGTTTCATTGCACTGTTCAATTCATGAAAGATTCTAGAAAATACCCCTCGCAGCGTTCTGTTCCTAACTCATTGTTCATTTAAGGAACTGTTATTATTAATGTAATAAGGATATATCCACACCGTAAGCTTATAAAGGGATGTGTCCTAATTTTGATGATAATAATTAAAATATGATACCTTCCCTTCCTGGTTATATACGAGTATTTTATATAATTTGAAGAACTCGCTCATTTAATAAAATGCAAAAATAACAAAGCCATAAGTTTTTCTTGAAGTCAGTTACGGTAAACCATGAACTGTGAAGAGCATTCATTAAGCAAATATTAATTATTTTTATAATTTAATACAGCTTAAAATATTCTGCAGTAATACAGGAACTAAATTGACGTATGTATCAATTTAGTTGCAACTATTATATCACAAGATACAGACATATATAAATTAAATTGGTTTATGTACGAATAATGTTATGTAATAATTAATTTATTAAAAACTTTAGTTAGAAATAAGGTTAAACAAACAATTAATTAAGACAAGTTGTTTTATTCGTATGCAAGAGGTATAATGATTGATATAATTAATCATAAATAAAAATAAAACATAAGTTTGGCTTCTGATTGTTATGAATGGTTAAAGTCAATGAGTAATAAATAAATTTGGTTTAATTAATAACTTTATGATCAATTCAAAATGGTTCAAAGAAACAAGCGGCTTCATATGAAGAGTGAGGGGTTGATTCGCGTGATGTATACGAGTACATATGTAATTTAGTGTCACTGTTTGTCAGATTGATGAAAATGTGCAACGGGGTTTTATATAATAAAAAAATCGGAAAGAAGTATCGATTTATTTTTTCATGCTATATGTCATCAGTGAGATACAGGCAAAAGCCTAGTTTACTGGGGACACGACAAATGAAAGGCAACAAACGCAGATCCATTAAAATTGTATGTCCAAATTAAATTACCTATTATTTTTTTTTCGCGAATTATGTATATTTCTTATCATGTGTAAAGTACTCGTATTTTTTTTAATTCAATGAAATTGCTCAATATGTAAAATGTTCAATTTAAAACTCGTGTTAAATAAATCATTACTTTTTTAAAAGGTATTCTTTATTTTTGACTTTCCTTATTAAAATGAAGCATCATAATAAATTTACTAAAATTGTGGAAATAATGCAGTTGTGAATCTTCCCAGTCAAAAAAGGGCTGTGTGATAGTAGCCCATCTCTAATTTTTGTTATTCCCGTTTATATTTTTTCAAAGTGGTTCCTTTTGAATAATATGCAATGTTTATTCAATAAAGTCAAATTGATGTCTTCATTTGAACTTCTTAATAAAAACGTACTTAATGTTTGTTGCCCCTCTACATATCTGAATTAGTGATATGGACTTGTGGAAGAGAGTGGTTGTGAGACTAAATTGTTGTCGGCTTCAATAGTCAAGCCTTCGGGTTTACAAACACTGAATTAGATACGAATCTCATGATTTGCCATTAACAGTGGACAGGCAACAACACTCACACACGTCTAAAAAGAATGCGTTTGGTTACCAGAGACATTCTTAAACCAGGCTGGATATTGTTTTAATACTATCGGGTATCAAACACGAAACTCCAAGATGGAAGTCAAACGTCTTACCAATTAGGTCATGGAGATCGTTTACACTAAAATATGAATATATAGAGCAAAATGCTATAAGAATTCTAAATTTAGTAAATATTAATAACACCTACTAAGAAATAAATAAGACTTATCTGAAGCTGTGGCATGATTTGGTTGATCTTGAAAGTTTGGTTGTTAATGATGTAATCATAGAAAATAAGATAAATTATCCTGGGCTATTCGTGTCCAACATACAGAGCTTAAGTTAATAAATAAAAATAGTAAATACGGACAGTTGTAACTCAATTTAGATAAGGTAAAATTCAAATGAATTATTTTTATTATATGGAATATATTGTCTATAAGTTTTATATAGCTGAACGCTGTTTTTATTCTACAACAAAATGTATTTTAGACTTGATCAAAGCTCACGAATCGTCTTCACGAATATGTCATGACAGACTAAAGAGCAAAAAAATGTCGAACGAGTCTAACAAAGGCTGCTTCACTTTTGGGGGGAAAGAATGCTTTGTTGTAATTAAGTATAATCTAATAAAAGTTAAACGATATCTGTTTAGTAATTAACCGAAATTTAATTTTTTTTATTTGTTTATTTGGCAACCCATTACTTTAATGAACAATGGCAGGTGTAATGCCTTGCGGCAATCTCTTCCAATCAACTAGAGAGGAATTATAAATCGTGTGGCAATTGCTGGTTGAGAGGTAATAAACCCTTTGGGTTACACTAAAAAACCTCAATCAGAACAAAAAATAAAAGTAAATAATAAAGAAATGGAAAGAAAATACATAAAATATTTGTTTTAATATCAGTTTTCTTGGAGAAAGGAGAGTTGAAGAAAATTAAATACATCGGGGTCAGGGAAAGGTACCCTATGGCATTAAAGAGAGAAAAAATATTTTTTATGTCGCTTTTTGAAGCAAACCAATAAAGGTGGATTTTTATAGTAGCTGGCAGCTTGCTCCAGAGTCTAACGGCATAAACAGTAAAAGAACGACGTTAAGAAGGAAGAGCGTTGAATTAGAAATGCTAAAATATAATCTCTGTTTAAGTGACGTTCAAATCTGTAATCGGAGAGATAAAAACATTTTTGGTGAGATATGTAGACCCAGTGGGACATTTAAACATGTTAACGTACAGTTTTAAGACTAAATCATTAAAAAAAAAGCTAATGTGTTGTCAGGAAAAATAATAGAAAAACACTATTGTGTATATTTAATTTAAAAAATATTATTAATATATGAACAGGAATATCATTATAAAGTTGTATATAAGGTGTGGCTCTATTCTTAATATAGTGCGTGGCATTAATGTGGTTTTATAATGTTGTTTTTAATTGTTTGGTGACGTCTACAACAATTATTTTTTTTTATTTAGAATAATAAAATGTCCACGCTTATAAATTTGAACAAATTGAATGAATCTTTAAAGAAACATTCAGTGACTAATTCACCAACTAATCACGTTTCGCAAGTCCTGTTATAAAAAGACTATTTTACAACGAAATCTTAGTTATGTTCATTATTCAGATTTAGAAAAACAACCTACAAATATTTTAATTAAATATACTTCCGTCGATTTTCAATTGAGAAAAATCAGTGGTCATTGATCACTAATAAATTCAAATAGAATTGTTATTTGTAAGCGAACTATTACGATATAAATTTATCATTTTAATAACAAATGAAAAATAATTCATATTTATCATGTTAATTAAAGTAACCATATTTACGATCGAAAAAAATTGCCTTTTTTAAGACTTTTAGATTTTTTACGATTCGTTTTTTTTTGCTACATATTTTAAAACAATGAACGGTTTGTCCTTTCAAATAATTCAACGAATTATTGATTAATTGTAACTTTACTTGATTGGAAATATGTTTTTTATGAATTTAATTTAAAAATAAATATGACGAATTTCAATAAAAATTGAATAAAATTCTTAAAACTTAAACCTGGAGCTACAAAAAACCTAAAGTTTCTCTGACTTGATAAAGATATCGGTTTTAATTTTGTGAAACTCCATATTAGAACATTCAATAATAACATATTTTGTTAATCCCTTGATTACATTAATATCTATGCTTCTACCTCCTTTCTCGAGGATCTCTTCAACGTAACCATGATATTCTACCTGAATAAACCTTTAGATAGGAGGAAGAAACACGCGTATCACTGATTAATGTAATATAACAATTAACAAAGTATTATATTAATAAATATTCTCAAAACTATCTCTTTTAATAATTTTGTAAACTGAGTTCTTTTAAAGAAAGCGATTATTTTTTTTAAAAAGGGATTATACTTTAACACTCGGAAATTAAAATTACGATCTGTTTTTTCATTGAGAATGAAAAAAATAACGTTTGTAGATATTTAAGTTTTGCATAACTTGTTTTTCAATTCTAGCGTATTTCACAAAATCAATCATAATTTTTAAAATAAAAATGCGTTTCACAATTCAAATTTTATAGTAGAATTTGAAGCAAAACAAAATGGAAATAGAAAATTTGTTTTTAAATTAAAGAAAACGAATTAAATTTTTTACCCACTAACAATGTGTTAAAAATGCAACTTTCTTAACATGATAACACTACAGTGTTCTACCTGTCATATTTCACCCATAAATAAAATTATGAAAACCACGGATGTACTTATATATGACAATTTTGATGGATTTGAAGAAACATAAAGATAATTTTAATTTTTTATAATATTTGAAAATATATTTAATTCAGCCCAACATTTATTATTCTACGTCATACATATCACTTTTACCATAAATAATTAAAACAGTACATCGATAGATTAAAATATATATTGATAGGAAATTAAAACAATATGTTAACCTCTTAGGTTTAAAATTTGTTCAATTTTATTGGTGAAGACAAAAATATGAAAAAAATCTCGATAAAACGCATTTAATTACTTGTTTCTGTTTAAAGTGGCTCATTATCATTAAATGTATAGTTTCAAATAAAGGCAAATCATATGATAATATACAATATTTTAATTCGTGCTGCACACGTTCAAATTATTGTACAAAAAATATTCAGCCATACAATATACGGAGTTTATTGACTTGTTGACTCTTACGAAATACTTGTATCTAGAATGTATACTGTGTATGAAATATAATGCATTTAAGCATGATATAATTATACGCAACAAGAAAATTTGTAGACGTAAATAAAAGAGATTTAAAACATCAATGAATATTATCTAAATATTTCTTAAATCATTGTAAACATAGTGTTTTTACTTGACATTATTGATTAAATGACGCAGTATTTATGTTCGTTAAATAAGCAAACTTTAGTGATTTCCAATAAATAATAAAGTCCCATTGTTAATTTCAAGTATTTTATTCATGAATATAATAAATAATTTGAAAAAATGTGTCTTATGTTAAGTCAAAATTAATGTGCGTCATTCATTTTTTTATATTTGACAAAGACGAATTATATGTTTGATGATAAAATAATGATAACTTTATCAACCCCTCTGTAAAAACAAGATTTTTTTAATTTACAAAAATTATGAAACAAAAAATATTTAAGCATAAGTATTAATTATTGAAAGGCTAAGTAAAAACACCAATATCCAACTTCATGTTTTGATACCGATATATTGGTTTAAGATTGTCGGGAAATCGTGATATTTTTCAAAATCGATTTTATTAAACTATTTTTGTAACTAACAATATTCGATAATTAAATATATTATTCAAAAATAATTTCATATTTTTTTACTTAAATGTACGTGTAACTATTGTTATGTACAAAGATTAATAAAAAAAACAATCTATAGAACATACTTTTTGGGTTTATTATTGTACTTTTTTTTTTCATAAATATGAAAAAATTTTAAGATAATATTATACAATACATCTGTATATGTCACGGTTTCATTATTTATGTGGTATTTCAATGAGAGAGTTAAATGTTCTTATATTAACTCAAATACTTTACAAAAAGACTGATAGGGGCTGAATAAATATTATAGAAATGCATGTACTGAGGTGACAATGTACGATATAAGAACATGGATGAATATGAACTTAAAGCTGAAGTATTGAGTAGGATGAAGAAGAGAACTCTGAGATGGTTTCAAAATGGAGAACGAATTAATGAAAAAAAAAACAATATACAGTCCAAATGTGAGAGGTAGATTAAGTAAAATAAGGTAGGATAAAATTAATTATATATCGAAATAAGGAAACGAATAGAAATCGTAGGAGTTGTATGAGAAAGTATATGGATGTGGAAGTTATGTGTGTCGAGATAGAAAAGTCTGTCGCTCTGTAAAAAATTTGTATAAGATATTTTTTTGGTAATGTATGACCATATATACACATGAGTACGAGTGTATATATACACACAATATAAACAAATTAATTGACTTGTAAATATCACTCAATGCGCTTAAATACTTTACTTTTTCAAGAAAAGAAAAAACAGTCATTAAAATGTAATAATATGTCCAAACAAGGAAGATGTTCATATACTCGTATATATGTGTATGTAAGCGTTCGCATATGACGTTAAGTTCTTCGGAACATACTCCGCTGGCCGAGAAAACGCTAACGGGGGTCGGTAGAAAGTAAAGCCGCGCCACGCCGCGTTCCGCCCGCGGCAACTGTCCTGTCCTTGGGCGAGCGCAACGGGAAAAACGATTTTGTTTTCTTCCCAACGGGACTGCGCCGTCCTTTTAGTTTCTAGTTAAGGAACACTGTCAATTTCACATATTTTTAGAGTGAAAACTATGCATATAAGTTTTGTTGGAGTGATGTGGTTGTGTTTTTTTAATTTATAACTCTATGATTACATATAATTATTATGCAATACGTAATATATTTAATTCATTATAAAATTTAAATCATTTTTGTAAATATATTTTTATTGTATTAATTTTTTAATTATTTTATACTAGGCAATGTCTAGTAAATTGTTGTAAATAATATTAGAAGAGCATTATAATTTTTGTATTTCTATTCACGATAATTTTATTACAAAAATACTCGTACATATAATTCGCCATTGTTTTTTGTAGTATTCCAAGATTAAAATTTCATTACAATTATTTTTCAAGAATCATTATGTAGTTTTATTTTTTATTGGTTTTAACTCTTTTATTTAAAATATACAGTTATTTTTTTTTACCTTATAACAGGGAATACGATAAACGTAGCATTTAATGTTACATGTAACAGCCGCGCAATATCAACAGTAGCAAAAACGACAATACATAATAGTATATTGGTGCCCACTTTGATGTTTGGAAGTGAAACTTGAACGTGACAGAAGAAGGATACGATTAAGATAAATGGTTTGGAGATGCGTGCACTAAGTAAATTTTGTGGAGTGTCAATGTTTGAAAAAAGGCGAAATTAATACATGGATAAAATAGATGTTTTAAATAAGATGAACAAAAAAGTTTTACGATAATTAAGACATGTTAAGAGAATGAATGATGAAAGAATGACTAAGCGAGTATACAAGTCAGACGTACAAAGGGTGCGTGGAAGAGGTAGACCGAGGAAAATATACTGAATCAGTTTTGAAAAAAGGTAAAGTGTGAAGTACGAATAATAGGGCATTGTGCATGATGAGATGTATGATTGTGGAGGAAGTGAAAGTTGTGTGCTTGGATAGAAAGTTTGGAGATCTGTTATATCTGCCTACGACACGGTGTGATGTATGTGTGTATAACTCGTTTATTTAAAAAATGTAGTTATTATAATATTTAAAATTTATCATTTACACATTTGATCAAATATTTTATTTATAATCATAAACACAAAAACAAATTCGTAAATACAAAATTATTATATAATGATAAAATCTGACCAACAGAGTAGATGATTTGTAATTTAATAAGTTTCAAGATGGGATACAAAATTGTTTCAAGTAAATTGAACATTTTATAACAAGAATAATTCTTGCCCCATACTGCGCCAAAACTAGATTTTCCACCTTGTTTCCTGTACTCGCATAAAATCTAAGCAAACAAATAATTGAGCGAGGACTCAAACCAGTATTCCGCACGCCCCTAGCGACGGAACACCGAGGTATCTTTCGCGAATGCTTCCCGTAACGGCATGCCTATAAACGGTACCTCGGCTTGTCATTTTCGTTTGGGCCCAAGGTACGCGTAACTGTTATCTTTTCATTTTCCGTTTTTGAATAATAATGTTTCGAGTGTACGGTTTTTTTTTGCCGCAAATCGTCAATCAGGTTCACTTTTTCCTTCGCATAGGTTTTGTTTTCTTTTGACCGAGATAATCGTGACATTTTTTATTTGTCAATTGAACTCTTTTAATGCGCAATTTCAGGAGATTAATTATTAGTATTTTATAACTAAAATCAAATAATCCGCAACAAAAAGTTATTAAAATATATGTATAATCGAAAAGTAATAAATCAGTGTTAAAAATACATATTTTTATTATAATAATTGACGATCTCCGTGCCCCAGTTGGTAAGAATCCTATCTTATGACCTGGGGCTGCAAATTCAATTTCCGCTGGAACTCAGATATTTTTAAAAATGAATCCAATCTGGTTTTCATTTAAGATCTCTTTAATATCTTGCTGATTGGTTGAAACAGATTGCAACATTGCAATAAGCCCACCAAGTTGTACTGTATACAACAAAAGTGTTGTATACAGTGTACTGTATACAACAAAACAATATAAAAATGACATACACAAATAATTGTGTTATTTAAAAATGTACATTTTTTTCCAAATGTCAGTTCATTAAATTTAAAGAAATTTGAATGATACTACAAGAAAACCTATTTGTGTTAATAACAGAAAATGACATAGTGAACCTTTTGTCTTCACTTTCCTACCTCAAATATTTCGGTTACTACTAATGAAACTTTTTTCTAATTTTAAAGTATATGTTTTAAACTAAACAAAATAAACATCCAAAGAAAGTCCTCAACCAAAGGAAAACAGGAGAAAAAATATCACGTTCAATATTTCATATTGAAATTTGGACATAATATTCAAATTCTTATTTTTTTAGACATATGCAGTATAAATATTCTTTTGAAATGAGATATAAATGTTTTAAAGCTATACTGAAACCAAATACCAATAATTTTAGGAACGCGCTATGCACTATATTACATTGTAGATCTGAATTGTTTCTTTAAAAGATATTGGACCAAGAACAAAGGATTTTGTATCACACGTAACATATAATACCTGCAGAGCTTGTAAAGAATCACGGTATGTACTTAAGAATTCTGAGTGTCTTAAAAAACCGTGATTAAGTGATGTCTGCAAACCAGACTCGGAGAGATAATGGAGATGATGCGAGTAGCAAGGAAACGCATAACCTGTTTTTCTCTGCTTATACCCATTGGGTTTCCTGTCACATGAATGATAGAAATTAGCTATACTCGGTTGAGTTGCGGTTGATTGGTCTAGCGTGGATGGAATTTAAAGAATTCGCGAGGAATTGAAATACCTTAAGACAATTTAGAATCGTAATGTTGTCCTCCAACTGAGAAGCGTACGAATTTATAAAAAAATAAACTCCGCCAGTAAACTAACACTACTTATAGCTTTCGATACAAGGATTAGCCATTAGAGAATCTTATAAATATTTGAGCAACAAAGTTAATGAATCGTTTTAGATAGAAATTTTGGTTCCTCAGATAATCCATAAAAATAAAATAGACACTAACCGAAATTAAACGATTTCAGGGTCTCGGACAACTAATGAAGGTGCTCAAAGCTGACGGGGTTATATATTATAAAAAAAGTTTTTAGCATAAAGGAGAATATCACAGATTTTTTTTTACGGTTATACATTGTACATCTGGCGGGTTTGTTGCTATACTATACAATACTTTTCTCCAACCATATTGGATACGAAAATTAATTAAAAAAAATAAGCGGATTTCTGAATAGTAATTATAACGACTCTCCTACCCTAGTTGATAAGACGCTTGTCTTCCAACCCGGAGGTGGATTCGATTCCCGTTGGATCTCAGATTGTTTTAAAAAGGATTTTAGTCAGTTTTTCACTTAAGGACTTTTAAACATATTTCTGGTTGGTTGAAAAATATTGCCACATGGTAATAATCCCACCAGGTTGTACTGAACCCAACGAAAGTGTAATACAATAAGACTAGACGAAAATAATTCGTTCAAGGAAAGTAAAAGGAACGAAAGAAAATTATAATAAAGCAGTATTCTGAGAAATTACAATACATAAAAAATATCAACTGTCTGTAGAACCTGATCAATGATGGTGTACATCTCATAACTCTGAGAAATTCGTACCACAGTCATAAAAAAAATGAATGTTTAATGTGGATATACAATACATCCTAGATGAAATATATTATGAAAAGTAAGTGATGAGAGAAGGAAAGTAATGGAGGATAGTTATTTTAATAATTCAAAGTGAAAGAGTGCAAACATTATTAGAAATTTAAACGAGATCGATTTATAAATCAATGAGATATGATACACGTGTCAAGAAACCTTTTTCTACGTACATTATATTTCAATGAATAAAAACTAAAAAAACATGAACTCGACTCAAGATTATCGGCTAATAAATTAACATATCCTCAAAGAAACAAAATGACAATGTCAGAATTTCGTATACATATATATTTTATTAGAGCTGTGGTTTTCAAAATTAGGCTTAAAACAAATTGGTATTTTTATACTTTTTTTTTATTATCTGATAAATAGATCTTGTTTTGAATATTTATTATAATAATTTATTTATGAAAATATATTCACAAATGCCTTTAGGCTATTGAACTGGAAGCCTACATCACAGTTGAAATCGTATGTCGAACTGGTTTGATTTTGTTTTTCACAAGGTAAATGTCGTTTCTGCTAACAATATGTTCATCATCTCTAAAGGTCAATACTAATTCAACTGAATTGTTTGCAGTTCTGAGAATATATAATAGTTATTATTCAGGTAAAAAAGAAGAGTGTTCGTCCAATTGTACAAAGAAACACCATGCTATGTTATCTTAAATAATTTATCATCTACTCGTATTTGAACTATAATAAAAAGAACAATGCGAAACAAAAACAAAATGAAAGCTATAGAATTCCAGAAATATTCCACATATTTGTTGTGTAAAAAATGATTATATAATTCTTTAAATCCAGCTTTTATTTACTTCATGTGGAATAAATTAATCATATTTTAAACGCGGAGAGAAAGAAAATAAATAAACGACCTCCTTGGTCTATTACTAGATGCTTGTCTATCACGCAAGGGTTTCGGGTTTAAAAAAATATTGCATTGTATTATAAAACATTATGTTCTCATTAACCAGAAATATGTTAAAGAGGTCTTAAGTGAAAACCAGACTCGAATTATTTTTAAAACCATGGGATCCAACGGGAACTAAACCCATAACCCCTGGACTGGAAGACAGATGTTTTAAAAACTATGCTACAGTGGTCATATAATTTACATTACAGCATGTATGATGAGAATATCCATTAGTAATACATTTGAAGCTATTTATATCAGCATTAGGACTTCTTGCAAAAGAAAAGATTTAACTACAGAATTAGGGATTACCAATTAAAGGAAAACATGTCACTTACATTTTATTCTTTTGGGAATAGGTTAGACGACAGTTTAACTCACTTGGGTGTTGGGTTAGACAACTGTCTTACTGACCAGAAGGTTAGATAAGATGACAGTTTAACTAACCTGTACGTTAGGTTGGACGACAGTCTAACTGGCCTAGGAGTCAGGTTAAATAGTCCTACTGACATAAGGGTTTGGTTAGACGACCGTCTAATTCACCTGGGGGTTAGGTTAAATGATATTTGCGTTATTAACTAGATCACGGAGATTATCCTAAACTTTCCAACTACACTACGTATTTAAAACATTCAGCATGTTATTTTCATGCTACAAAACTTTTAATATCTTTCAAATATAGTTGATTACAAGAAAATGTCAAATAATGATAATCCCATCAGATTGTATGTTACATATGTATGTGTAATATATGTTTAATACAACAAATAACAAAAATCTGAAAGGATTTTATAGCGTCATTTATACTCGTATTCTCTGCCAAAATCGCAGATCGGAAATTCTCTCTCAGCTTTAGAATTTTGCAAAAAAGGCAAATGAGGTCAAGCAAACAAGAAATCCACTCACACGAACTTATGACGGCGCAGCATAATATTTATCCTGACGCTCAACACATTCGTAGAAATAACGGTATTTGCTTAGTGTACTTTGTATCTCTTTGTACTTAAATATTTAGAATATTTAGCGAGGAGGACAAAGATAAATGAAAGGAAAAATAAAGGAAATGAGGTTAGTCAAACGGGTTAAATGACTAAGTCAAAATACTCAACATAATTTTTTTTCAACTGAACATGGGATTTTATGTGACTTTATCTTACTAAATATGACGTAATTAAAATCTCAATATTAATAATAAATGGACAGTTATATAGCATCGTTTAAATAGCAGACTTTTCATGAACCCCTAACTTAAAAATTGAATCAACTATTATTGACAGATTGAACATACCATATGTATTTATTGCAATGTACGATATTTTATCGACCATTAAAAATAGTAGTTGAATATAAAATCAACTTTTCACAAAAAATATAAACGTCAACATGAATCATACACAAAAAATATCAGAAAACTATACGTACATACGTATTTTTTTATTTTACTGTAAAATTTTTATTTTACTGAAAATACTTTTTTATTATTTTCCTAAGATTAGGAAAACGTCATTGATAAATTTTATTTGTTAATCATGTGTCGTTTCACCATATTTCGTAATCTTAAAATCAGGTGTCCTTTTTCAGACCCCAAAATATTTTGAATATATACTTGTCAAAAGTTAACCAATATTTAAAAGACCTTTAGTATCAAAATCTGCTAAGATGGTAGTTCACAATAGTATTTTAGTTCCAACTTTGATGAATGGGAGTGAAACGTGGACATAAAAAAATACTGAAAAGAGCCAAATAAATGGCATAGAAGTGCTTCCAAACTAAAGGCTAGTGGATTAAGTTCGATGATGAAGAGTATTCTGAGATGGTTTGAACATGTAAAACAAATTAATGAAGAAAGACTTACAACAGGAATATACAGTGCAAACGTGAGTGAAAGGAGTGGTAAAAGAAGAACAAGGAAAGTATGGTTGGATCAAGTTAATGATATTTTGAAATAAGGAACTGTAAAAAGTGTTAGAAATCCTTGAAGCTTTATGAGAAGGTGAATGAATGCAGAGGGGGCGAAAAATATTTGTTGATATAAGACAGTCTGGCACTATATTCTCTTTGCCTACCCCTACAGGAAAACGGCGTAATAAACAACATTTTATATCCTTTTAGTGATGTGCAGTTTATGTGGAAAAACAATATGTGATAGAAAGAAGAGTGATAATATCAAAAATAGAAATGCGGATTAAAAAAGACGCGAGGCCGGTGAAGAAAAAACCTCACTGACACGTAGAAAAATTGAAGTTTAGAACAATTTAGAAATGCGTGGTGATACTGAATAATGTATTTCTCCAAGAGAGAATAGTGTCTGATGAATAAAAAAGGCATTGTGTATGCGCATGACAAAAACAAAAAAAACTGTGTCAAGAGTGATTGAAGTGGAAGATGTTCTTTCTGCTTAGCCGAATATATGACGTGAAGATAGTGTCATCTAAGTCAAAATTGAAAGGTGAATTTTTTACGTACAATTTCAGATATTTTATAACTTACTGTTATACATGGTCAATAATCATATTTTTTCCCAGTGTTTTTATTGTTTTCATTAAAATAATGTATTCATCATACGGTACTCTTGAACATTCTGTAATGGTTATGTGGACATATTAAATGTCATCTTCGGGAGACAATGTTACCTTTGATCCCGTAAACTGAGTTTTTTTATCTTGAATCATAAAAATATAGTTTGTTCCCTTTTGTGGTGTCATGTGAATTGATTTTTGTTTTTGACACCACTGTTTCATTTATTGCGTTCACGACCGGTTTCCAAAACTTCTTCATCAGATGATGATTAAAACACAAAAAAAACACTTTGTAAATTATTTTAATCAAAATCAATGACCCTTTATGTTAAGAACCACTGCAGTAGGCATGAAGCTCGCTGTTCATTGTCATACGTGTTGTTAATACTAGTACTACTGCACGCCAAAACTAATAACTTTCACCTAGTATGTTAGAATAACTTTTAATTAGACTGGGACATTTTTAAAATTTTAAATTTACATATTTTCTTTTTTTGTAGCATCGTGAATTGAATCCGGATGGAAAACGAAACGCCTTATCGACTGCGCTATGGGGCTGTCAAATAATATAAAAAGTAAATAAAGTACATTCTAACATAAGTTATATTTATATCTCGATAAATAACTAAGTGCTAATAATTATAAAATTTTATAATATGAGTGGGAATTCCAGCCGAGCTTTCTCAGCCTAAATATTTAATCATGAAGTAAGGAAGGAAAAGAATCAAACTTTTTTTACTTTTTTTTTTTTTTTTTCGCATCTACTTATACCTGGTTATATTCCTGTGTCATGATGAATACAGCGCTTAAAAAGGACCCTGTTAAGTCCGTTATTTGATCCGTCCATATCATACAACAATCTTTATCTTGCTAACCTTTCCTCACCTATTCTCGTGACCACCAATTTCGCCTGACTTTTATGTTTTTTTTTCAAACAACATACAAATCCGTTAAGATTCTTTTTCTGAATGTTGTCCGAAGTCTTTCGGGAATTCTCATTCCATTATGATATCAAATTTGGTTTCATAAAAGCTATATTTTCTTTACTTTCATGAATTTTTGTAGAATAAGAAAATGAAATTAATTTAAAACATTTTATTCGCCTTTTTATTACTATTTTTATTCACCTTGTGAAGTATCTTGTGTCGTCTTCTCATTTTATTTGATGAAAAAACATTCCATAATTATGGTATGTTTTTTATCAATTCTCACACATCATCCATTCAACTCCCATTTCATTCAATTATCTTGTCGACAACTTCAATGATATTTGCGTAATTTCAAATATTAGTATAAATAACAATCTTAAGTATTTGCTATAATGTTTTACATTTTGAAAAAGTTGATTTATATTATAATTTTTATTTTCACTATTGTCCTAGTCAAAAAGAACAACGAATCCCGTTTGCATAAATATAAATGTATTTTCATCGTCTGTCTTAGGAGAAGCATTTTTGAGCACAATTTTCTCAAGAACGTTCTAACTCAAGAATCAAACGCATTATTAAAAAAATAAAATATTCTAAAAAATATTTTAGTTGAGAAAAGAAAGATAATGGATATGACCATTATATAAAGCACTTCCTTACATCTGTAAATACTTGGAAAAACATATTTGAGAAGTAAACCGCAGAAAATCTACCAAGGGATGACGGATCCCAAACAAACCTTTGTAAATCTTCTAAAATGTGATAAATACACATATGTATATTGAGTCGGAGTTATGTTTACAAGTATTGTGATTTTTTTTATTAAAACATCCCTGAAAATGCAGTCCTCAAATGCTTTCTAGCCTCTAACATTTAGAGGCAGATCATATCAAACTATGAGACCAGCAACAGTAAAAGTCCTACTTTAATATTCTATCCTATTGGATCGATCCAGAACTGCCAACTTAATCGTTGAAGATAAGATCCATCTCAAAGCTTTGATAATAGAAACCAAAGTATCTTTCTCTCACACGTGCGACAGATACAATGGAGACATTTCATGAAAGAACCTGATAACAACGTTTCAAATCAACATATTCGTGACATCTTAGCTATTTAAAGCGAGTTATTTGACCATAATAAATCAGACTAGCAGATGCATTTAAAATCGATTGCAATTTAGAGATTGGCGAATCAGGTAGACCAGAATAACAAGAATTTTATAATAGTTCAGACACGACACCACAAATGAATAAATAATGGTTTTATGTCTTTTATTGGAAATATATTTATAATTGTTTTTTTTTTTTACTATTTCCAATTGTCTGATCTGTGTTTGTAATCATCTTACAACACTATGTAAACTCTGAGTAGCACACGTCATTGTTCCTCGTTGTGGATTTTTTGCTGGATTGAATGTAATACCCATTTTAATCATACAATTCGTTTATTCAATTGCTGTGAATGCCTAGGCAAGTCTTAAATTGCTAGTAAATCAAACTCGTTTATAATTACTTTGCCTAAAATAGAGAGGCCAAATAAATGCCAATGTCAAGAAACGCTACCTCTATAGCTTCATTATATCCATACGTTTGCGATAACCAGAGACGGACACACCACATTTTTTAATACTTGATATAACAAATTTAAAATGTATCCTGGAATTCAAAAGTCTCGGAGGTGTAATTTTAGGTAAATATGTGAATATTTTGCCAAATGAATTAGATATACTCGTAAAGAAAATTTTCTTAGGTTGTGATACCCAAGTGGTGGTCCACGAACTGGTGCTAGTATCTGAAGTATAATATGAATAGCCGTAGTATCTGAAGATCATAATATTATTAATATCTTAAGTATTAATATATTGTAAACCTTTCTGTTTAGTAAACTTTATTTAAAAAAAACACATTTTAATACCACCATTACTTTAAAAAATAGCTGGTCCCTATGCGACACTGAAATATATATATATATATATATATATATATATATATATATATATATATATATATATATATATATATATATATATATATATATATATATATATATATATATATATATATATATATATATATATATATATATATATATATATATATATATATATATATATATATATATATTAATAAATATATATATAATATATATATATATATATATATATATATATATATATATATATATATATATATATATATATATATATATATATATATATATATATATATATATATATATAAATATATATATATATATATATATATATATATATATATATATATATATATATATATATATATATATATATATATATATATATATATATATATATATATATATATATATATATATATATATATATATATTATATATATATATATATATATATATATATATATATATTATATATATATATATATATATATATATATATATATATATATATATATATATATATATATATATATATATATATATATATATATATATATATATATATATATATATATATATATATATATATATATATATATATATATATATATATATATATATATATATATATATATATATACATATTTATATATATATATATATATATATATATATATATATATATATATATATATATATATATATATATATATATATATATATATATATATATATATATATATATATATATATATATATATATATATATATATATATATATATATATATATATATAATATATATATATATATATATATATATATATATATATATATATATATATATATATATATATATATAATATATATATATATATATTATATATATATATATATATATTTATATATATATATATATATGCGACACTGAAATATATATATATATATATATATATATATATATATATATATATATATATATATATATATATATATATATATATATATATATATATATATATATATATATATATATAATATATATATATATATATATATATATATATATATATATATATATATATATATATAGCACAAAGG
>CATKWJ010000894.1:0-38633 GCA_949825065.1 Odontocerum albicorne
ATATTGAGTCCTTACATGTGAAATTGGCGTTTTGTTTGGGAGGAACATAAAGTTGATTTTTTTTTAATATAATATATTTATTTAATCAAAGTATGTACCATTGCTATCTATGCACTTTTGCCATCTCATAGGTAGTTCATCGATCCCTTTACTAAAAAAACCATTCAGACGGGAATCAATAAAATCTTTGAAGTCGGTTTGGACTGCCCCATCGGAGTTGAATTTTTTCCCTTGCAAGAATTTATCCAAATTTCGAAAAAAATAGTAATCTGTTGGGGCAAGGTCCGGAGAGTACGGTGGATGTCTTAGACATTCCAATTGAAGCTCTTCTAATTTGGTAGCCGTCTGTTGTGCAGTGTGTGGTCTAGCGTTATAATGAAGCAGCAGTGGCCTAGAGCGATTAACCAGCCTCGGTTGTTTAGCAGCTAGCTTTTCCATCATGGTTTGCAGTTGCTGACAATAGACATCTGCCGTAATCGTCTGGCCAGATTTAAGAAAGCTGTAGTGAACGACACCAGCACTAGTCCACCAAACGCTCACAAGTAACTTTTTTGGAGTCAATTTTCGCTTGGGGCATGGTTTGGCTGGTTCGGCAGGGTTCAGCCATTGCGATGAGCGCTTCCGATTATCATACAGGATCCACTTTTCATCACAAGTAATGATTCGATTCAAAATCCCTTCATTATTGTGCCGGTTGAGTAATGCAACGCAGCAGTCAACGCGCGTTTGTTGATTTGCTTCACTCAATTCGTGAAGTACCCACCTTTCAAGCTTTTTCACCTTCCCAATTTGCTTCAAGTGGATTAAAACAGTTTTATCACTAACACCGCAGCCTGCAGCTAACTCGGACGTGGTTTGCGATGGATCCGCTTCCACAATAGCCTTCAATTCTTCATTATCAACTTTCTCCACGGGGCTTGTTCTGCAGGTCGAAATTTCCAGAACGAAAACGTTGGAACCAAAAACGCACTGTGTTTTCTTTTGCGGAACCGTCGCCATACACATCATTAATCCTTCGAGCCGTTTCTGCAGCACTGGTGCCACGGTGGAACTCGTACTCGTAAATAACGCGATATTTCAAGTTTTCCATTTTGTACACTGAGTGACGCAAAGAAAAAAAACAATTTAGGAAAAAACAAATGAATTATAATTTTCGAAACACAAATACTTGAGTAAATAGCTGTATAAATTTGAATTTGGAATTCCTAACCAAAGAGAAGATATTTGAGATCAAAGTTGCCAGTACGGCAAAACGCCGGTTTCGTATGTGGGGACCTAATATAAACATTTCAATTTTGATGGGACAAATATTCACCAAATAATATTTATATATGATTTTAAAATACCGAGTGAAAACTTTAAACCACTGGGTATGTAACACGATATTTAAGTTAAATAACCGTTATCTCAAATATAGTCAACCTTGGCATCAGTTTAGAAGGAGAATACAGATATAAATGAACCAAAAATCAAAATGTCCATACTCCAAGCACAATTAAAAGTAAAAATCATCAAAAACCACGACACTCAAGTCTTAAGACGTCAATATATAATCTTCAAACAAGTTAAACAAACAAAATAAAAATACGGACAGAAAAGACCAGCCTGAATCAAAAATGTAAAAAAAAATTCTATCAATGAGACGTATACTCTGTTATGAGTTCATTTCATTGGAATTCTATCAATGAGACGCATACTCTGTTATGAGTTCATTTCATTGGAATTCTATCAATGAGACGTATACTCTGTTATGAGTTCATTTCATTGGAATTCTATCAATGAGACGTATACTCTGTTATGAGTTCATTTCATTGGAATTCTACATTATTAACATAAGGTATCCAGTTTGATTCCGGAAACAGATTTAACTCACAATTTTATTAAAAATAACCTTGAAATGCAAGATTTCGATTGTTTCTACAAGGCAAAGTTTTATCTTGGATTATTACTGACTTATTATTTTAAATGGCAACCATAAGATTGCGGCAAAAAGCTGCAGATGCTAAAAGGAAGAGACGATCGCGTCAATCACACACGACGAGCAAACGAGATTCTAAAGAGACAACTACACGACGGCAACATGAAGCTGCATAGACATACACGTCATATTGAAAAAAATATACTCTCAATATTGACGGGTTATTACTATCATACTATATGTCTTCCATTTGGCAATAAAGGAAACTTGTTTTCAAATCAATGAAATTGATTTTTTATGTTATTTAATGAAGTAAGAAATTCTTTCGTTTTATTTTTGCAGAGATAATACAAATAGTCCATCGTGACTAGAAATTGAAAATATAGAAAATAAATAATATGAGAAATTCTAGACGGTGACTAAAGATTACAACACTATAAATAATAAAATATTTTTGATTAATTCGCTTTCCTTATATCGCCACGACTACGACGTGGAAGTATTTGTAGACATATGCTTTTACATTAAAATATTAAAAAAGTGTAGTTTGTGAGAAATGTGTGAACAAAATTTCAATACGGCCAAATACTTAACATACTTCTTGTATAATTCGTACAATAAAAATATTTTCCCCTAAATAGTCCTACTTGACCTTTGAAGGACGTGGCACAATGTTTTCCATGACATTAAATGTATTAAGGTCATTTTACTCCTATAAAAGTGGGAAAAATATATAAATGCCATAACCCAAATAAAATATGATATCACCATGTAGGTATTTACTCCTTTTTTTCACAACTAGAAGGCATTTACAATTTCAAATGTTTCAAAATAGGCCTTTTACGAGAAGATAAAATTTCGTATTTATTAGATTCGACGAAAATATGGTGTGAAATAAACATTACACGTTATAAATCTAATCAAAATAAAAAAGATACTGTTAACATTTTAGTCAGGTCATGAAGATTTCCATGTTTGGTGTCGAAATGAAACGACATATTGTTAATTGACCTGCACTTCTAAATGATGAATCATTACATAAACCTTTCGTAGAGATAAATAAAAAAATGCTGAGAATTAGTTTTGATAAGACAAAAGCTTCTAGGGGATTATGCACGAATATTTTAAAACGTAACCATTCATTCTTGAGAAACTGTTTTCAAAATTTAATCTTTGCATATCAGTTTTTTGCATCGAAACACTTTTACACATATAGGACAGATATTTCCAAGACGTCAGATGGTTGAGCCAGTGTAGCAAAAATATGGCATATATGCGCTTCAAACATATTCACACATGTGTACCACATAAATATATGGTGCCATATATCCATCAACCTTTTGTTTCAGAATACCCCTTGGAAGCTAAGCGTTTCAAATATTTGTAGCCAATGTTTTAATACAAAAATACAGTAAATTGTTATTAGTTAAATTATTTTTGGTAATTATAGTTTCTTCACTTGTAAAAAATAAATTGGATCTCGAATAAATAATATATCAAAAGTGTCCTCTTTAACTTTGTGGAACTCCATATTAGATTTTTTACATTATTAAAATATTGTTCAGAACCTTATGTCAGGCTGTATAGAAGAGACTGTCGTATGGTAATAATCTCACCATTTAAATACCTTATAATAAAGTATCTTAATAAATTAATAATGGTTTTTATTGCGAAAATATTAAGGGAATGAAAAAAGAATAAATTTAAGTAACTCAAAATTAATGGTTCTTAAAAAAATCAATCCATAGAAAAATTTAAAATTAGAAAGAGGTTAAAAATTTCGGTATCAATGAAATGTGTACTCAAAAGATGATATTATAGAAAAATATATTGCGAGGTGTGTTACTGCTGTATAAAAGGTCCGTGGCACACATGGTTCTATATTATATGATTTATAGTTAAGGCATTAACATCGTGGAGGTTTAAAAACACTGTAATTGGTTTTTATCAAACATTGTTTATTCCACTTTTTTGTAACGGTATAAGCCTGCCGGTTTCAAGGCTTTCCACTCATCATCAGGGGAGCACAAACATGACTTGTTTGTGCTCCCCTGATAAAAATAAATTACAATGGTTCTATATTTATCAAGAAATCAAGCCTTAAAATAATATTGTTCATATTGCTGTGATAGTGCGTACTAAAACTTGAGCAATGAAAACATTATAAAAGTTGTATAAATGCGTTGAAAATGCATGAATCGCTAGAATATCTATCTGGTGGGACACTGTGTGACACAGAAAGGAATTGTCGGATAAAATATACCAATTTGTAACAGACCGATATACTGAGATGATATGATTTGGGCACGTCAACAAAATTGGTGCCAAACCACTTACAACACTATTACAAATATCTTAAATTAACGAAGACCGAGAAAAGAATGGAAGGAGATATTTGGAGAAATTTTGACTAAAATGAACGAAGTTGTCTTTAAAATTTCTTGACCAGGAATTACCATTATCTGCGTCAACCCAAACAAAAAGTTTTCTCTCTCAAATAAGCGTAATTATCTCAATAAAAAATCAGTACCTATCATTTAACTCTGTTATTAATGTAGTCCAATTTAAAAACATGCCTTATGGCGTGTTCTCACGGTTCAAGTTTAGTTGACCGATAAAAGTTGATCAACTAAAGTTGAATGAAATTTGACGTGAGAACCTTTGTTTTAATAAAGTTGATCAACTTTTTAGTTGATCAACTAAAAGTTGACCCAGTCAAACTTTATCGTTCAAGTGTCGCCATTTGCTTTCAAGTTGAAACTATTCAGTTAATTAAAAATGGCGTCGAAAGCAGTTGTGTGTGAAGTTGTGCAGACAATAACTATTTTGTTAAAAGAAGAACTAAAAACAATTTTATTTAACATAAGCAAAAATCGTAAGAAACGTCGTTTTGAAAATAACATTTATAATTCCAACATTGAGTATTTTAAAGCACTTTATAGAGATGATAATATTTAAAGGTTATGTTTTTGACCGTATTATGTTTATCCCACCTTTAAAAAGCTAACATATTTTAATTATTTATCTAAATTTCACATATTTAAAACGTAAAGTTAGGGGGCATGAAATTTGTTATTATACTATTTTTTAGATGTATCTGAGGCCGAGCAGATGTCAGGAATAAACCAACAAGCTGACGATAATCAGGAAAATGAAGGTCAAGAGGTCAAGAAAACTAAGAAAATGTTAAGACGTCCAGCTACGTGGAAAATTAATCAACGTAAAAGATTACGAAACTGTGGCCAAGAATATGTCACCAAGAAAGCAAATGTTGTGATTAAAAAAATATTTGTAAACAAAGATTGCAAATGCATAAAAAAGGCATTGAAAAAATAAAAGAAGACGAGAGGAAACAAAATTTTAATACATTTTGGAAATTAGGTGATTATGGTATTCAAAATTCATTTATTTTCGGCCTGGTCCAATCTAAACTAGTACACCGCACCGCACCGCAAACGTCCCGCGGATAACTCACGTTAAGGGAAAACAATTTCATTTTCTTACTTTTTGAAATTGGAAGATAAAGGGTCGAAGTATGCAAAACGTTTTTCTTAAATACGTTTCAAATAAGCGATGGCAGGCTATATAGTAAATATGTATTTCCAAGAAAAAATGTTCAGGAAACTGTTGACGAACGCGGATAAACTTCCACCAGAAAACTAGATGATTCCGATATAGTTGCACATATTAATTCCTTTCTAGCCTACCAAAGCCATTAGTACCACTCCAGAGTACAGAATTCGAACAGAAACCATTTGAATCCGGCATTGACTCTCCGCAAAATGTACGATTTGTATAAGGGACAATACGAAGAAAATGGAATCGAACCGAAAAATTCAAATATTATTATCATATTTTTAACAGAAAGTTTAACCCAAGTTTCAAATTACCTAACCGAGATACTCATCGTTTGTGTGATGAATTAGAAATGAAAATGAAAGTAGAGGTAAATTCGGAGTTGAAGAATGTTACGAGTATTATAAATGAAAAACATCTACATTTGCGGAAGGCAGGACAAGCTAACATAGAAAATGTTTGAAAATGGATTATAAAAATGAAATAACTCAAAGTTACGTTATTACTTTCAATCTCCAAAAAGCTCTTCCATTCCCAAAGCTCACAATATCTATTACATATTAAAACGAAATCTTTATATTTACAACTTTGGCATTCATTGTTTTAATAATGGAGTGGGGCATATGTATACTTGGGGTGAAACAGAAGGTGGGCGTGGATCTCAAGATATTGCGTCAGTGTTAATAAAACACATAAAGAAAATGCTTCGTCTAACAAACACATTATTATGTATTCGGATTCATGCACTGGACAAAATTTAAATATAAAACTTACTTTATCATTAATGAAGTTACTTCGGGATACTAACATTGCCATAGAAACTATTGATCACAATTTTTTACTTCCTGGGCACTATTCCTTGCCCAATGATGCGGAGTTCGGGATTATCGAAAAATCAAGATGCAGTCATAATTATATTTTTGGGCCCAAATACTGGATATAAATCATAAAAAATGCAAAACGAAAACTGCCCAAGTTTAAAGTGGTAGAAGTACACAGAACTGAATTTCTACCTACAAAAAACCTGGAGGATTCTGTTACAAATAGAAAAAAAAAACAGTTTGTGGTTATGATTTTAATTGGCTAAAAATACGATGGCTTCGATATGAGACGTCGTCTCTCATGATTTTTAAATTTAAGGAAACTTTCAATACAGAGGTAGATTTTTATTCAGTGAATTTAGACATAAGAGGTCCCGGAAGACGATTCGATGTTCTATCAAATGTTCACCAAAATTTATTATACAATTCCAGAAGATCCATTTCTTCTTCCAAAAAAAGGTACATGATGAATTTACTATCGTTCATCCCACCTAATTTTGCTAATTTTTATAAAAATCTACCTACTGAACTAGCAACACGTTCATTTATGTCAGAAATCAAGGAAAGAGAATCTGATGATGAGATAATATACGATTAATAATGCTCCAATAAAATTTTTGTATTAGTTTCAGATAAAATCATACCACAATGCTTTGTCATGTTTTTGTTAACATATATACTATATTTTAACTTTTTTTCAGAATAATAGTGAAGTATCTCCATTTATTCACACGATTTAAAATGTTTTTGTACTTAATAAAAAACTTTTATTTTCTCTTAATTATTACGTTCCAATATTGTGAAATAATTATATTTTTAAAATAAAACTGCTTCGAAAATTATAGCAATGGTATTTATTTAATCTAAGCAAATTTTACAAAATCTTTCCTTTACGTGGATATACACCAGTATTATTCTGACCCACACATATGTTAGAGACACAAAAAAGTGTGAAACTGCGTAATTTTTTAGCAAAACAAAACACTCACGAAGGGAATACGTGCACATATAAAAAAGTGCGGAAAGGAAGTTTGAGGTGGGCGGGATATCCCAGCCGTTACCTTTTAAAAAGACACCTGCAGGTATGAAAAAAAGTGCGGTGAGGAACTTTGAGGTGTGAAGCGGGCGAGTTGTTGGTATCATCTGGCGAGTTGTTGGTATCATTGTTGACTTTTTTTTTTCAGCTTCTATAATTGATTGTTGACTTTTTTTTTTCAGCTTCTATAATTATGAAAATGGAATCTTCCACGCAAACAGTGGTGCCATAATACTGCACTGACGAAAATTAAATGCAAATGCAATTCTAGCAAATTACGAATGACTCATAACTTGAACGATAAAGTTTGACTGGGTCAATCTTTTTAAAAAGTTGATCAAGTCTATCGAAACAAAAGTTCTCACTAGAGATTGCATTCAACTTTTGTCGGTCAACTTTTATCGGTCAACTAAAGTTGAACCGTGAGAACGGGCCCGAAACGTGTGAACATGTGAATTCAAGTTGAACGGACCGATTAAAGTTGATCAACAAAAGTTGAATGAAATTTGTAGTGAGAACCTTTGTTTTAATAGAATCGATCAACTTTTTATATCGTTCAAGTTATGAGTCATCAACAAATCGCCGGATGCCCGCTGAGTTTATCGATTTGTCGTATTCAACTTTTGTCGATCAACTTTAATCGGTCAACTAAACTTGAACCGTGTGAACAAAAACTGATTCAAGTCGTCTCGATCAACTTTAATCGGTCAACTAAACTTGAACCGTGAGAACGGGCCTTTAAGTAAATAGTGTTTTTTTTTATTTACTCATAAAGTAAATTGCTAATAAGCATCGATATTCATCATCAAACTATTTATTGATTGTTATGGAACATGTCTGTCGACATGAATTTTTCATACGTTTAAGTGGTTTTTATATGATTTATTATGTTTGCTATTACGGATAATCTTTGTTACAACGAATTGTATCTGGTTATTTTTTTAGATGAAGTATGCAATATACGAGTATATTAATGTGATAATTTGAAAAAGTAATAATACGAACGTAAGTATTCTTCAGTTTACAGCAATATTTTTTCATTTAAATAATGAACAGTAACGCAAAAAGATTGAGAAGCACTGATGTAAGCTAACATGTCAAACATGCGATCAAAAAACTTTGTTCAATTTCAAATGACGCATTAATAGCCATAATACCTGTTTTACTTTAGGAATATCGACGTTGATGTCACGGAAATAAAAATGTTCTAGTAAAAAGTAGTATGCCACAAACTAAAATGCACCGAGTTTGAACGTCTTGTTTGAATTCTTAGTTGACGTTTTCTTAGTCAGTTTATGACAACTACTTATCCTTCATCTTGTGATGCATTAAGATGATCTCATCACATTGAGTCGAATTAAGTTTGTAAGGAGTGGCTTGAAAAAAATTCCATCATCAAAATTTTTATGATTTGATTTTTTTCCATAATTTGGGAACGTATGTACACGCGTTTATTGCAGATACATTAGCATCATTACATTAATAGAAAATGTTTTAACTAACCATTTGTTTTATTGAAAGATGGTTCTATATTATGTTCGAATGTTTTAAACATTTTTATTCTTTGATTTTTTCTATATTTTGTTAGTGTATGTACACGCGTATATTGCAGTCACATTAGCATCATCACATTAATAGAAAATGTTTTAACCAATCATTTGTTTTATTGAAAGATAAAAGGTCCGAACGTTTTAAACATTTTTATTCTTTGATTTTTTCTACATTTTGTTAGTGTATGTACACGCGTTTATTGCAGTCACATTAGCATCATCACATTAATAGAAAATGTTTTAACCAATCATTTGTTTTATTGAAAGATCCGAACGTTTTAAACATTTTTATTCTTTGATTTTTTCTACATTTTGTTAGTGTATGTACACGCGTTTATTGCAGTCACATTAGCATCATCACATTAATAGAAAATGTTTTAACCAATCATTTGTTTTATTGAAAGATAAAAGGTCCGAACGTTTTAAACATTTTTATTCTTTGATTTTTTCTATATTTTGTTAGTGTATGTACACGCGTTTATTGCAGTCACATTAGCATCATCACATTAATAGAAAATGTTTTAACCAATCATTTGTTTTATTGAAAGATAAAAGGTCCGAACGTTTTAAACATTTTTATGCTTTGATTTTTTCCATATTTTGGGAACAGATGTACACGCGTTTATTGCAGATGTATTAGCATTATTGGATTAATAAAGAATGTTTTAAGCAAACATTTTTTTATTAAAAGATAAAAGGTTCGAATGTTTTAAACATAAAATACACATTTAAACAGGATTTTACACTTTTTTTATCAAATTCATTAAAAAAATATATCGAAAATCGTGCAATCAGGTCAACTCCAGCTTAATATTACGTCCTGAAAGGTTTCTCAGTTAGGACATAATGCATTACCTTCGGGAATTCAACCCATAAAATGAATAGTAAATATTTTATTAAAGAAATTATCTTTATTGGGAACTTTATTTTCTTTCAATTTGATATTGGCTCTAAATATGTATAGTTTACTTCTGTAAATTTTGGAAAAAAATAACATTTACTTAATACGTCGTAAAATGCTAAGAAAACTTTTTGAATGTTTAATTTATTTTTAAATGCTGTTGCTTATACGAGTATATTGTATTGCATTGATACACATTCATTGTATACGATGAAATCTGGCGGGCGTATTGCTATGTTGTAATCTTTTCTAACTAACCGGAAATATATTTAAGAAACCTTTAGTGAAAACTAGATTGCAATTCTTTAGAAAAAAAAATTTAACTCAATGGGAATCAAACCTGCCACCACCGGACTGGAAGACAGACATCTTACCAACTGGCCACGGAGGTCGTATGGATTTTGTTTGAACTATACTGATGCTCGAGTTAATATGTAAAAGGTTAGATCAGATTTAATAAATACTTTACGCACGATAAGCAATATGGTATACACAAAATGTCACATATTTAGGAAACGGATAAAAACCTTACTTGTCTTTAATAACTGCAAATCCTAATAATATATATAAATTATTATAACCTATCAAATTGGTGAATGCCAATTATTGTTTACCAGTTTGTGATATTTTAAAAAGTTCTGATATTTTTCGATTCTAATAAAACTGCTTTTTATTTTATTCATTAGTATGTGAATATAATCTAAAATAGAACTTTTAACTCTTCTACATAAATCATAAGGAAGCCACATATTATTTTAGCCGACTCGATCGATTACTCGCTATGTCTCATATAATTTATTTTTTAGCATATTGCTCTTGGTAATTAAAATTTAATGAGAATCACAACCTAACCATTAATATTTTTAGTTTAAAAATAAATAAGCCGTATGGAAATAAGACACATTACAAAACAGGAAAAATAATCATGATTCTTCTTTTTACAAGTATGATATACTTGTACACTTATCAGATAACCCTGATAGATCATAAATTTAAAAGCAACGCTAACTTGACCCGATTCACAGCTAATTTGGTTGACTTAGCCTTCCACAGGGAGAACTTTGGTATCACATTTCTGTCTTATATTTTAAAGATACACTTAACTCGTGGCGTTAAGCCGGTTTTACCCCGAAGTCTCTCATTATGAAATAAGAAAACAAGCAAAATAACACTTTTTCTCCGCCTATTATCGGCTTATTACGAAGAGGAATAAAATAACGAATTCCTGTTAAATTATCACCACAGGGTAATCGAAAACCCTTGTTTCTTTGTTAGGTAACTGGGTAATCGGCATTAGGAAGATTACTTTGGTCTGTGGAGGTTATTATCCAATTCTCTCTGGGGAACGCCAGCTAAAGGCTAGTTTACTCGAGTTGTTATTAAAACACAACAGAGAAAACGTAAAAATGTGGAAGTGAATAATTCAAAAAATAAAAAGGTAGAACTGATAACATGTTCTTTTCTATTAACTGTCGCAGCCACATTTTGAGGTGAAACAAAAAACCGACATCTCGAGAAAAATATATGCTATATATAATAATCTCATACTGTCTAAGTGCAGTCTTATTTTGAACGAATATATATATAAACTAACTGACATATCTTGGAATGAATTCGCATGAAAGGTTCCTCAGTAAAGACAAAAACAAATCGTTATCATACATATTTCTAAATGAATATAGAATATACCGATTTTAAGGTACTCTTAATACCATTTCAATGGTTCAATTTCAGAACTATATTTTTTATTACTCTATGAAAACAATATTTATGCAGGTGAAGATGATTCAAATAATATGAGGACGCATTTATGTAAAAACAATCCAATACTCCTCTACGACGGCTATAACCTCTTCGTTTGATGAAAAATGCTTTCCACGAAGAAATTTTTTGAGGTGTGAGAACAGCCAGAATTAAGAGGGAGCTAAATCTGGCGAATAGGGTGGATGCTGCAACAATTCGTACCCCAATTCACTGATTTTCGCGATGGTTTTTTGAGCTGTGTGAGCAGGTGCATTGTCTTGATGAAAAATGATTTTTTTCTTCTGCAAACCGGGTCTTTTTTCACAAATTTTTTCATCCAACTGGTCCAAAAGGTCACAATAATAATCAGAGTTGATTGTCTTACCAGTTTGGAGATAATCTATCAATAAAATTCCTTTTGCATCCCAAAAAACTGACGCTAACACCTTCTTGGCCGATTTCTGGACACGAACTCGCTTCGGAGCCAAAGTGCCTGGTTCACACCACTCCTTAGCCTCTTGTTTTGATTCAAGATCATGGTGGTAGACCCAAGTCTCATCCATAGTGATGAATCGACGCAGAAAATCCTTTTTATCCTTTCGAAATTGCTCCAAATGTTGCTCAGAAAGTCGCATTCGGGTTTCAAAAAACTGTGTGCACAATGGGTGCCGCATTTGCTAACAATGCAACAAAAACACTTTCGAATGTTTGGAGATAATTGATAGATTATCTCCAAACTGGTAAGACAATCAACTCTGATTATTATTGTGACCTTTTGGACCAGTTGGATGAAAAAAATTGTGAAAAAAGACCCGGTTTGCAGAAGAAAAAAATCATTTTTCATCAAGACAATGCACCTGCTCACACAGCTCAAAAAAACATCGCGAAAATCAGTGAATTGGGGTACGAATTGTTGCAGCATCCCCCCTATTCGCCAGATTTAGCTCCCTCTGACTTCTGGCTGTTCTCACACCTCAAAAAATTCCTTCGTGGAAAGCATTTTTCATCAAACGAAGAGGTTATAGCCGTCGTAGAGGAGTATTTTGCAGGCCTTCCAGAAAGTCACTTCCGTGATGGGACAACAAAGTTGGAAGATCGTTGGACCAAGTGTATTGATCTTATGGGAGACTATACTGAGCAATAAAAGTGATTTCCCCCCAAAAAAAATGTATATTCATTTCCGCTTTCAAAACTTTTTGACTAACCTAGTATATATATTTATATAAATGAATATAGAATATATGTATAAGGATACTTTAAACTACATTTGTGTTTCAATTTCGATTTTTTTTATTACGCAGTGAAAACAAGACATGCCAGATAAGATTATTTAAATAATATTAGACCATAGATATATAAAAATGATCCAATCGATAATAGCAATACTAATGAAAACTTATAAAAATAAGTTATTTTGTTTAACAAATGCGCAATATTGAATTCGGATCACCCATATTGAAAATTTTTATCTGGATCGTTTTTATATTTTTTAAATCCAACTAGGCATTTTGTCTTAAAATAATGCATTTAAAATTCGTTTTTCTGAACGCATACAAATGCGGGGAAGTACCTAATCTAATGGCCGCATCCACTACCCTTTATCCTTATACTTAACTTATAAATATTTATATTATAATATTTTTAATCTGTCCATAAAAGTTGATTCGAACCCCGAGTTGAAGTGCCGTGAAATGTAAAAGTGAAATCTTAATTATTATTAGTACGAGTATTTCCGTGTTATAAAATTAAACAATATACATAGATTCTTATTATTGTAGAAAGATCTTTCTCCCTTTTTACTTACCGGTTGATATTGAGGATTTGGAGCCCATTGCCTGAATTAGAGACCGCCACACGTTCCTCGTTAGCCCCTTCTAGGACTTACGATCACTCAAACTGCATCTTTTTTCGCAAAGCTTCTCCGTTTTATTTTCTCTAGCACTTGTTTGATCTTTCAATTTTTCTACACTCATATATTTCAACTTAGATTTATTTCAAAAAAATACACACATATATAACTTTGTGCCGTTTCCCTGTCGGTGTAGGCCAGTACAGAGGACAGAGGGCCAAACATTAATATCGCGACGTGCGTCTTTAAATTTCTCCACTTCCATATGACTTAAATTTCCCTTTTTCAAGATATCGTTCACTTAATCCAACCATACTTCCTTTGGTCTTTCTCTACCATACCCTTCACTCACATTTTCATGTTATATTTGCTTTGTTAGTCTTCATCCCCTAATTCATTATATGGTACATTCCCAAACCATCTCAGAATGCCTTATACTCGTATATCCAATGTGTACATCAATCTTATGTTCACCTTCATTCATATTACTCAATACCCTTTTATTTCATATGCAGTCACCATAAGTATTTTTCTCTATGTATGAATTTCTACAGCATTTATTTGGCTCATTTCTGTACTTTTCCACGTTTCACTTTCATACATTGAAGGTGGTACTAAAATACAGTTGTGAGTTAGTAATCTTAGAAGATTTTTATATTTATCCGAGTACAAAAATCAACTGATTAATGAAAGAAATATACTATTTGATTTCATTTAACATAATGTATTAAAAAATCTTATTTATTTCCCTCAGAAAATATATGCAAAAAAGTTCAGAAAACTTTGGTTCGTGTATCTCGTAAATATTAACATCCTATTAAAATTGTGAAATTTATACATTCTTCAATATGCCAAGCATAAACTTGACATAAACAAGTTCCCCGCCGTTAGATCATATCGCACTTTATTTTGATGTGATGAAAACATACGAAATGATCCAAAAAGTGGAAAATTACTTCCGCCTCCATGTTTCCCCATAGCTTCGTGCGTAGTAGGCATATCGGATAAAAGGAGATGTTATCGCTGACTACTTTCGCTAGTTATTTGTTCTAACGTGAGATAGGTTCAAGATTTAAAAGCCTCGCTAAAATGTCACGGATTCTTCCTTTTAAATACGTAAAAGAAAAAAAAAACTTTGCAGCTTTGGCTACAAGCCGTAAAGTATATATTGAATGGCTTGAATTTTATCGCGATAAGCTACTTTTGCTTTTTATGTTATTTTCTTTTCTAGAACTCAACGAAGTTGAATTAAAAAGGAATTTTATAAAATAAAAAAGTTTCCTGCGATTTTTAAATACGAAACAAGAACTTTGAATCTTAACATTCTTGTGTTTCAGTTTTGGAAAGGAGATTACAACTAACTTCTAACTATATAGTACATAAAACGAACACTGCATTCATATGCATAAATCAACAGAGGTTGTAGGATTAACTATTATCTACAATAGCTAGACGCTGGTCTTATCTCATACTCGTAATCAACAGACAACATGTTGCGGTAATACTACAGAAACTTTAGCTTTAGTAATCCACCTGTGGTAAAATCTCCATAAAAAACAGCAATTAGTGAACTTAATATTTATCTTACTTCCATGAGATAGGATAAAAGACAAAAGGCAGAATCTAGTACAAATTAATTTTATATATTTTTTATTTTCACAAGACACAGTTTTGTCAAGGAGAAAACTCTAAGGCAGACGGGACAGACCCTTTGGTAAATTTGTGTGTGGAAAAGGGAGATAAAATACAGCAAAAAGTGAAAGCCTTTGAAAAATGCCCGGCAGCGAGTATCAAGGCAGAGATTGATGTAAAAAAAAACATCCTCAAATTTAGACCGGTAAAGAGAAATTATAAAAGACGGACCACAACTAACTAATACGATCAAACCAACCAAAACTTGAACCTGACTTATTCGTAAGTACTTCAAACTCTGTGTTATTTCATATGTGATTCGGACACATTGAAAAACATGGTTGGGAAATAATGTTACCTTCTTCCCTAATTATTAAAACCTTTGGGCTAATAACCACTAGAGTAAGCACGGAACTCGAGGTTCATCTTTACATGTGTTGGCAGCACTATCACACCTGAACAGTCAACAACACTTGTAGAGGTACTCGGCATGTGTTAATATTGTTACCGGACGAACTCTTTTATCACACTAGGTTCCTTTTTTTTGGGTACTCTTATGGCGTTTTGTGTAACACTTTGTCTATAGTATAATCTGGTCTAATTGCTAAGTGACAATCTCTTCCAAACATCCAGATATATGTTAAAGAGGCCTAAGTTGGAACTAGACAGGAATACTTTTTGAAAAAATCTGGTTATCATTGGGACTGTAACCTGAAATTCCCGGGTGAAAGTCAAGCGTCTTACCAACTATACCATCAATCGAAATGCCTAGGTTAATATTGAAAATTAATCATGATTTTTTTAATCATGACTTTGGATATATAAATAATAATTAAAAAAATTAACATGTTAACAAAAAACTAAAATAATTTTATTTTAAAATAAATTTACAGAAACTAGTGGTTACAATAAGTTTGAAAAAAGTAAGAAATATAGAATAAACTAATGTAATTATTTAAAGAGCATGAATTATTAAGATACGAAAAATATATATAATATCTTCCGTATTGAGTATTGAGAAGTGAAAGCATATTTATTTTTAAATAATTTTTTGAACATAAGAAAACAAATAGTAGACATAACATCAAGCTATTTCCCTGTCTAAGAAGGCAAAGGCGATAGAGTTGCAAAATTTCCGGTTACGCCCTATTTCCTTTATCTCCTCCACATCTAAAGATCTTCCCATACAGTTCCATCGTTTTCTATTACTCCTTTCTTTCTTTCATAATTTCATTAATTTGGTCCAACCACATTTTTTTTTATCGTGTTGTTGTATGACTGCCACTCATGTGTTTATTATAAAATTATTAAGCGTATTTAGTATCCATAAATAGTCATTCGTGTTTGTATGTCATGAAAACTCAATTATTATTTTATGCATCAGGAATGCAATGTGACAAATAAAAGCAAAAATAGTAGCGAAATAAAATGAAATATTTTACAATTATTGTAGATCAAAATATATAAAAAGACACCACCTACAAAGTATATTTAAAAACACTCATTTGGTTCCTATAGCTTTGTACAGGAACACATGTCAATCTGTGGGGGTTTTTAATATTGGTCGTATATTAATAAAAATACCAGACCCTCATTTGACCTTTTTGAGATTTTGAAAGAATCATTTCACCAGTTAATGTGGAATATTAGATGGAATATTTGTAAGATTTAATTTGATCATAAATCATGCATTTTACCGGCACGAGTATGTGTATAAATATTAAATACTTATATCATATTTCAAGTTATAAAAAAATATTTTTTCACGAGTTGAAACATTTTCTCGTATAAACATTTAATTAATGTTAGGTATCCGAGTACACTAAGCGCCAGTACAAAAGAAGTACAGGTGAACAAATAACCAATCGTTAAACATGTCTGGAAAACACTTGACCACAAAATTCGAATACAAGAACCACAAACGGATACTAAAATTAAATAATATAAAATATAAAACAAATATGTTAAGATTATTTGGAACCAGAATCTAAATGGTTTCATACTTAAGATTATCGTACTACTGGAGAATGCAATAGCCAACTAGAAGATTATTCCCCTGAATAATTCTACCTAGATTTAATACCGGTCATTATAATTGATTTAACATAATGGCCGTTTACCTACCGTATTAAATGCAATGTTTAGTGGTGGTAATACACGTATGATCAAAAGTCTGAATAATTTCTGAATACTTTTTCGTGCCTGAATAATAAAACTATTGGTTTTAACTGAGATGCATTTTCAAAACAAAAATAAATCAAAAACTTCAAAGCAAGTGGTGATCCGGAAAGTAATTTCGTATTTCTCGAAAATATATCGTTAGAACAATATTTTGCTCACTTCATTACAAACGTGCTGAATGTGTATTATGCATTTTAGTTTGACCTAAAAATACGAAATCACTTTCCAACTTACCCAATATTGGTCTTTGTTTATATCATTTTTACAGTGTATGGGATAAGGGCATGAGGTTACTGGGATTATTTTAAGGATATCCAATGATTTTTATTAACACTGTTGTGTAAATGACTAGTTTGTAGTCAGCTTGAATATAACAACACTGTTTAGTCCCCTTGTTATGATGTTTGTATAAACGCGGTTGACAGAGTTCGGCACAAATTTTTGAGATTTATTAACTATAAATTGGGTATTCTAATGATTGACATAAATTATAAATATCTTGAACGAACATTGAATTAATTAGCCTTAAACAAAAGAAGAATACTGAATCATTTACTTTTTTTACATAAAATCCTCAACTCGTACTTAAATTGTCCTGAATAGGTTAACTTTTTTTACATTAGAATTTCTTCAGTACATACTCGCCATAGGGTTATTTTCCATTGAGAACAAAGTGTCTCTAATTATCCACAAAATTCCCCTATATCATATATAGATGCATATTTTAGGGAAAACAATTTGCTGATACATATTATCACAGTCGTTGAGCTATAAAAGAAGGTTGGTTGCAGAATTAATAAAATGTTCAATTTGTACTGTACGTGTATTTTTCTTTCCACATGAATGTCAAGCCAAACGCTCGGTGTGGTGAGGTATGGGCGACTTATCTCGAAACGGTCTCGTATTGTACAATTAAATGTGTATATTATTAAACGTTTACATTTTTTTTAATAATTTTGACTTGTATACTTGCATAATGATGTGTCATTTGAATTGTTTTAGTTTGTCTCTAAATTTAGTTTTGTTGTAATTGTTATAAATGGTTTTCGTCTTATTTTAGGATTATTTTTCTTCGTAACGAATGAAACACTCACTTGTTGTATATTTTTAAACAAATTTGGAAGGTATATCCTATCGTTGATATAAATAAATATTAAGGATCATTTTTACAATAAACTCAATCCATGCGCTGTTTTGCAAAACTGTGAAATAAAAATGTATCATATATGAATACATAAGGTTAATACATAAGGGTAAACGGTTTTGGAGTGGATCAGGTGTTACGAAAAAGTATTTTACAAGCTATTAGTTTTATTATTCATCGTAACATCATTTTATAACTTTACCATAGTAGGTTTGATAAATGTGAATAATTAAAAATTTAATGATAGGTCTCAAACCGTTTTTCCAATTACTCAAAACATTTATAAATTTCAATTCCCTCATTTCATTTAAATAAATGTGGTCATTTTATTGCTGCTTTTCGAGATATCTATACATTTTAACTTGTAAGTATTATGTTTGGTAAATGTATCATCTTGTTCTTGAAGGATCGAGGACTTATGGCATTGAAAAGTAACTTTCATATTTCTCTTCTTAAAACATTTCGATATCTTTAACCCAGAAAAAAATGCTTTCAGTTAAACCCTTCCTTCAGTTTTAACTTCCCAGTTTCGTAGTTTTGTCTGATACACTCAACAAAACCCTTTCTTTCCTTTTTCAAAAACCTTTTAAGGAGTAAAGTATTTTGGACATATTTTGAGTACGAGTGCTTCTAAAACTTATAAGTTTTATTTCAACTTATGAAAGTTAGCAACTTACACATTTGTCTTTTAAATGTATGTATTCATTTTATTTTCAGTTTGCATAAAAATTGAATGATAGATGTGGTAAATGAATGAGCCGATACATTTATGAGTAAAGCTGATGTGTCCATTTCTGTCTTTGGAAATTAATTCAATATATGACATATTTTGATGAAAGTCTGTCATTCTTACTTTTCTATTTGTTAATATGAAAACAGTTTATGAAATCTCTGAATTTTGTTTCTTGACTAAACAAGAATCAAGCTTATTTGTTTTTAGAAACTATTTAACACTAATTGAGAGCAACATTTGAATTAAGTAAAACATTTATTGTATTATGCAATCAAATAAGAAAATTACAAAAATTATAGGAATGGTAATTATTTTACAACATAAAAATCGTAGATATTTTTTGTTTTAATCGCATTCACACACGCCAGTCTTTGGACATATATGTTATGTATATGGAAAACACAATTTGACATAAAAGTGGTCAGAATGTGTGAAGGAGATGAATTGCATGTCTTATGCACCACACACTAACTAACTTATTGCTGATAGTCAAAAGAGTATAGAATATTAAAAAAAGCAGACAGGTATTTAACTGATTGAAACGTTCAAAGTATCGCTAACAAAGAAAAATATAAATTATACATTTCAGTGTTAGTGATGCTTTTTAAGTATTTGTTCTGGATCAACTTCTGAAGTTGCTCACTGAGGGTTTGAGTAAATTATCAAATTTTTTTCTTTAAAATTCACAATCAAAGTCTCGACTTAACCTATGAATCAGGCCCTCGACTTTGACACTCGAAGATCAATATTGGATCTTTTGATTCGTAAATAGCCGAGTCTAGACTAAATGCAGTAGCAGGTACATGAAGTTTGAGTAGTAGTCGGAAAATTAGCCGAAACTCACTCCATAACATGCCTCAGCTATCCCTCATAGCCATCAGCATAAGGGTCAAAAGATTTGTATGAATTGGTCACAACTTTTGTAGCGTACGAGATATTTTTGACATTAACACTATATAAGAAAAAGAACATTGAAAAAAAAACAGAAAATTGGACTGAATACTCTGCTGGCATATGTCACACCTCTTTCCTATTTAAAAAACAAAATTAAGTTGTACACATTTCAATACATAAATTAGTTATAAAACATTACCATCAAATGGGGTGTGACACTCCCGTTCAGGTCAGCCGGTTTCTTAAAGAGGCAGGAACTCTTTGGCTCTCAGGGGTTTGTTGGGTTCCTTTGACTCTGAATAACTCTCTCTCAACTCTCGCAGGGACAGGCGACACAATTAAACAAGTATAATTTTAAATAAAACAGTTTATTATATTAAAAAAAAAAAAAAAAAAAAGAAAAAAATATATAAAAAAAACTTGACGAATGTCAAGAAAAAAAAGTTTAAAATTGGCAAGAAAGACTGTGTTGCATTAAGCAAGGGAGATTTCAATAACAATTTGAAATTACTTTACTCGGTGGGTTTTTAGCGTGGCGACGAAATCCAGCATTGAAATTAAAAGGAATAATATTCACCCGTAATTAAAGATGGCGTCCTGGGCTTCTGCGATACACGAAGAAAAACTAGTCAGGCTGTCCTCGGTACAAACACTATTTCTGGACAGACGTCCTGACCGTGTCTTATCTGAAGGCACAAGAAAACTCCTCGTGGAAGTTCGGGCCTTTTATAGGCACTTGCGAGAAAGAGAGGCTACACGTACTCATTCTCACTTAAAATAATAGTTTCGATAGTAACGTCATAGATATGATACTTTACTTTTAAAAGACAATTGAGATCGGTGTCTCTTACAATTCATCAAAAGGGTATATCGTCTAGACAGAATTTATTGCTTCCTTGAGCACTGGATTTTTATGACCCTGCTTTTGTCTTCTCAGTCGTTTACCGATGGCCTTACAATTTCCATATTTACAAAACAGAATTGAATTTATTTTAAACCCTTTTCCTAAACAAACAATGACCATGGAATTCTTTACAATCCGAATGTAGTTTTACAGCCCGAGCCGACCACCTAAGTTGGCGGTGCACTATTTCATTTGTATAACCAAAACAAAATTGAATTTATTATAGGCCCCTTTTCCTAAACAAACAATAACCATGGGATTCTTTACAATCCAGGATATAATCTTGTACTCCAAAGCGGTGAGCACTTAAGATAACCTTCTTTTCTATTGACTTAATCTTAGCGACAGTATTAGAAATATACTAAATTATTTTGTTTCGAGAAACATGTTTCAGGAGCATGAAATGTTGCGAATTTAGTATTGGGGATGTGAACTATGTAATTTATCAAATACAGTCCTGACACCCCACCCTAAGTTACCGAAAGAACAAAAAACAACAAAAAAAAAAAATTATCCTCCGTATATCACAGACGCATCAGTCCGAGGGATGTTTCTACGGAGCGAGGGGTGTATGTACCCCTCACCGGATACGGTTTCGTGGCCGATTTATCTCTAGTCAGCATTTGCCATAGGTGTAGTCTTAATTGGTGTAAGACCGACCACGAGGAAGGAAACCACGTAAACCTTTTCCTTGACTAGGGTCCTAAACAATTTAACATCAACACACAGCCGGTTATACAGGAGCGGGGAACACTCCTCCCCAACTCCTTACACACAAAAAAAAAACAATACACAATGTTACAAGATTACAGGAAATTGATACAAAACAAAACAATACACAAAGGTACAAGATTACAGGAAATTGATACAAAACAAAACAATACACAATGGTACAAGATTACAGGAAATTGATACGATATTAATAAAATCAAATCACACACAAAAAAGAAATTATACAATCTGGCAATACAATTAATCAAATATTAAACAGCAAGGTCAACTAACAATCAAATGTTGACCAAGAGGGAAACAAATCAGTTAAGCCATTCTCTCATTACAATATTCTGAGAAATGGACACAGCTTAGCCAAAAATAATAAAACAAATCTGCAGTCTTCTCCCAAAGGCCGACTTTAGTGGGTTCACTGCAGGTCACGGGCCAACCTATGAACCAGCTGATCTTCAAAGGTGATTCCTGAAATTCTCCCCTTTCAATGTGGATTCCGTCCAACCAACCACCCACATGGCTCAACACAAAATTGCAACCCCACTACCCTTGATACACCAAAGACAATACTTTACAACACAATCCTCTCTTCGCCCTTCCCTATACTGCACAGTCGGGAACTGATAAATTTTAAAGCGGCCCCATATCACGGGCGCTTTCCACAATACGACCGCCCCTGGCTTACAGCACAAGGCGGTCCAAACTTCCGGCCACTTCCGGGCGAAATGACAACAACAATGATAACAATAAATTTCGCAAGCCAATATTATCATTTTTAAATCTCAAGAGGTTCACACAGAACCTTACACGTTGAGTTTCAAATATCCTATAGTTCACACAGAACTTAACTAGGGTTTATATCTCCTTAAGTTCACACCGAACTTTACACATATCTAAGGTTTCCTCAGACTCCAAGGTCTGGACAACCGTGGCAGCAACAATTCACCACCACATAGAATGGTAACTGTATAAATGGACCCTTAGTCCACTAAAAAAAAAAAAAACACAAAACATAATACAAAATTGGCGAGTAGCCCCGGCTGAAAGCAGGACGCGTCTACGGACCCCCAGAACAGAGCCAAGAATCACGTGATACCACATACACAACTATGGTCATCTAGGATCCGAGCGACAGACACGCGACCCTCACGAACCGAAGCTACCTTAGCCCGAAACATGAACATGACAGAACACATCTGTATTCGCAATTGCTAATATGGGTTCATGAAGCCCGTGATGGAGACACATAGCAATCCATCCCAGATGTATTCTCAGGCCATCTTCAAAACCTTTATCGGTTGGGAGGCTAGCTTCTCCCAACCCGGACTCTTAAGGCTGCCCAGGGCCTCTCGGTTATTCACACCGAGCCAAAGTAAGGAGACAATAATAAACAACAAAGACAGGGAATTCAATTTACCGAGCGAGACCCACCATACGTCCGACCACAAGGGCACGGGTTCGTTTCGAGATTTCACTATCCAAGAAACGCAGCCCCCAGTCATAACGCATGCTGCCAACGCTACAGTAACCAGAGCTCTTATCCCAAAACTCCAACAGAGCAAACAATACAACGGTAATCATCTTAACAGTTACATAAAATCAGTACAAGTTCAAAACAGAACAAAAATACAACGGCAATTACCGTAACAGTTACATAAATTCTGTCAAAGTTCATTCGAGAACGCATCATACTCTTATCCTTATTCTTCCCAGCAGCACCACTAGAACCTCCACATTTCCCATGAACCTTTCATCGCGCTGCCTCACAGACTACCTTGCAACCCCGTACTCGGTGAGTGCTTTGACAGAACAAAATATTTTATAATATTTTACACAACAACAACAAAAAAAATAATTAATTTTTATTTCAAAGTATATACTCCACACTCAACAGGAGTCAATTCGTCAACAAGATGACTAACTTCAATACTATAGCCCTTCAACACCGTGGAATGCTACACTTCCCCAACAAGAAAACTCCGAACACATCAACGGCTATTATCATCATGGAACCCCGTCCAAAAACTAACATTTACTGCGTGCAACTATCCGAAACGGATATTCCACTGTACCATCTGTACAACCTTTTCCAAAATTCAACTCGGTGGAAAGCAACACCTACTCCATAGCACTACTGAACAATTCTACTGCTATTAAACTTACGGACCACTGTCCAGCGATAGCATTAGCGCAAAGAAATTATCCACGATGGATACTCTACTGAATCCTCAGTACAATCTTTGGAACGCTACTCCCGGGGGAAGGGTACACCCCTCCGTTAAGAAGTTCGGAATACCTCACGAATTCTTACCAGATAAGACAACAATTAGGAAGACAATCCTACCCCAATACGAAATTCGGAAGACTTCCAAGAATGTCTTCACTTAATGCCCTAATCTACGGAGTCAATAATTCCGATAGGGAATCTAATGAGAAAGTAACAATTACCACTAATTAAACCACAACAGCTGTCAGGTAACCCATACCTGAGCTCGCATTACACAAGAGCAATTTGATCCTGAACGTAATACGTGTACCTTCTACCAACGGTACTAATCATCTATGTATTACATGAATTCTTACTTCAGAAGGACCAAAGTCCTTCGTTGAGATACATATAATCCTACTCTAGCCTACCTACTATTCCGCCACTCGTGGTCCAGGCTCAGGTCCATTGAACGCCAGGTATTCTTTGGTGAAGTCACCGGGTTGAATACCAGCCCATACATAAAACATATGGAAATGAATCCATACGAGATTGCCCACGGCCAGCTCATCTATTCATTCACCCTTGTGCAATAATAAATTCGCACCGGTGACGTCACTTGACATACTAAACTGTCATTCACCAAGGAACCCGACAGTGTATACCCTCAAGGTATATAACAAAATATTTAATTTAATTATTTTAAGAACCATTTTCCTAACCATGAATGACTCCCAATTAGGCGCTGACGAACCCATCACTACACTGTCAACTATCAGCTCATCTATAATCCACCCGGGCACAGAAGCTGTGCTCAGGACCGGACCCATCTTATATGTTCGCGTCCTTATCGTGTGACGACGGACTCACCGCATAAGGTCTATTCTAAGCTATACTGTATTCAATAGTCAATTTATAGTATATATGCAACTACTAAACTTCTACCGTCTTCTTATAAGAGAATAACCCCTGTATTCCTTCCTTCTTACAAGACAAGAATGATACATTTAATAATTTGACTCCAGGTCACGCTTTCTAGTTCCAACCGAGTTCCAACCGTGTTCCCAACTCCGTTTCTGGTAAAACGACCAGAAATTTTTTTTTAATCTCCCAGCTATCATCTAGCCACGCTTTCCAGTCTACAATGAGAGAATACACTATTAACTCTCCTGTTACTACAACGACAACGAATGCTACACTCGACCTCATGTCACCTGACCACGTTCTCTAATTTCAAAAGAGATAACACAAACTAACTAGTTCGTTATTAAAACAAAAAAAAGAGTGCTATAATCGAACTCTGGTCTCCTGGCCACGTTCTCTAATTTCAAAAAAGGATAACACAAACTAACGATTTCTTTGTTACGCCGACAAAGAGTTCCATTCTCGAGTAGTGGTCACCCGACCACGCTCTTTAGTTTTCTAATGAGAGAATACTCAACTACGATCTCCCTATTACGACGAGAAACAGTTCTATACTCGACTACTGGTCACTCGACCACGCTCTCTAGCTTCTAAAGAGAAAATACACAAATAACTCTACCGTTATTGCAACAACAAAGAGGCTATACTCTATTTATCACTTGGCCATACTCCTTTTATGTGCTTTGACTACGAGAATCCGGACTAATTCTCTCTTGGCTTTATGACATGGAGTGCTATACTCCTCTGTCGGTCACCCGATCGCGAGACTATCATTGGTCAACCTTTGCAATGTCCTTCACGTGATATCTCCCTACCACTTTCCCACTAAGCTCCGACAGCTCGTAAACCGAATTGGAGATTTTCTTGCTAACTATACTCTTTATAAATCTCGGTGCCAGCTTGGCGCTGAAGTAACGACCTGCATTTGACTGTTTAAAGGACTTCCTCCATACCACCTGTCCAACGGACAGACGTCTCTCTCTACGGCGTAGGTTATATCTAGCTGCGCTACGCTTAAACCCAGTCAATAGTTTAGCAGTGACGGTCTCGTACAATTTTTTCATTCTATTTAACCCCTGGAGATAATTAGGAGATCTCGTGGAAGAGACAATCTGATTCGAATCCAGTTGGTCGTGGAATGAAGCATGGGGAACCGGATGGAATCCGTGAAACAGATAAAAAGGGGTGCTACCGGTGGCTATGCTCACAGTATTGTTTAAACAGGAACAGATCTTCCCTAAGAATTCGCACCAATCTCGTTGATTGTCCTGTACCAAAATGGCTAGACACGTCAGAATTGAAGAATTATATCTCTCGCTGGTATTGTTTTGCGGGTGATAATACGCGTTGTAAAAGAGGTCTCGTATTCCATATGATTCCAGGAATTCTCTGAATTCCTTCGATATGAACTGCCTACCATTATCCATTACGATGGTGCGTGGCACCGAACACGGGAGAAATATTGACGCTTCCAAACACCGAATTATAGCCTTAGACGTGGCCACTCTCAAGGGAAAAGCCCATACATACTTACTAAAGTTATCAACTACCGTTAAAATATGAGAGTTCCGTTTCCTAGACAAAGGCAAGGGGCCAACGAGATCCATACTCAAGGACTGCATGGGCCGGGATGCTTGCTTGGGCTCACTCATAAGGCCACATGGACCCTGCGTGTTATATTGATAGGCCTTGCACGTTTCGCACCGCGATATAAAATGAGTTACTGCCTCAGACAATTTGTTAGCAAAATACGTCCGAGTAATAATTTCCATAGTCTTCCTAACACCCGGGTGACACAGGTTCGAATGTATATCATCGATCAAGGGGACCAACGCATCCTGGGGTACCACGACCCTCCAATCTCGTTCTCCCTGGTTGCGGACAGGGTCGTGAGAGGAGCGACACAACCGCAATAGATGTCCCTTTACTACTTTAAAGTTTGGCCGCGACCGTGGATCCTTCTCGCACTCTCTTAGGATCCGTAAATACCATTCGTCGGTTACGTGCTCGAACGGAGGGGAAAAGCTCACCGCGGATACCTCGATTCGACTGAGGGCGTCGGCCAAGCGATTCTCGCAACCCTTTTTATAAACGAAATCGAAATTATATTGAGACAGTCTACAAGCCCAACGGGCTAATCGGCCGCTCGGTGAAGACAGATGGTCCAGATATTTTAAGCATCCGTGATCGCTCTGAATCGTAAACCTGGTTCCGTCTAGATAACTACGGAAATGATGGACTGAGTCCACGATGGCCAGGAGTTCGCGCTCGGTGGTACTATAAAGCCTTTCCGCCGGGGAAAGCTTTCGTGAAAAATAAGCTATGGCATGTTCAACACCACCCGGCATGGATTGTGAAAGAAAGCTACCGATGCTTATTCCGCTCGCGTCGCAGGTGAGTATATATGGCACCGTATAATCCGATGGCTTCAGAACGGGAGACGTAATCATGGCACGCTTGAGGAGGACGAATGATTCTTCAGCGGTCGATTCCCACTGGAACTTAGAGCCCTTAAGTTTGATACTAGTCAAGCGACAGAGGGGCGCAGCGATCTTAGAAAAATATTTTATAAATCGGCGGTAATATGAACACAAACCGAGGAAGCTTTTCACTTCCTTAACACTCCGAGGCCCTAAATGGCAATTCTTGAATATAACAGTGAAGGTAGGGTCGCTCGTCCCTAGCATTAGTAATCTCTACAAAATTTACGAAAGGGAACGATTCTTTTGAAGCTGACTGACGCGACCAACCCGGGAAATCCGACGCAACTGAATCGGGTTGGTGCCCTACCGGTTTTTTGGAGCGTTAATAGACGGGGGCGGTCTTGACAAATCCGGTAACAAAGCCAACTGTCGAGACGGTACGGCTCTGGCCTTCCAAAGGTTGGTAGCCGTCCGCACAGGTCCCCTCCTAAAACGTGGCCGGCTGGGGCAATTACGCGCGATGTGATTAGGAAGCCGACACGAATAACACCTCTTTGGTAATGGTTCCTCAGCATTTGAGGTGTAAGATACCGGTGACAACCGAGCACCCATTCTTGAGAACAGGGGGGCAGAACGAGGGGACCTTCCCTCGTCCCTATTCATTAGGTCGAAGGCCAGGCACAATTTTTCCAACTGGTCAACCGAAGACGGTTGCGAGCTGACAAGGACTGAACAGTACCTATGATGTAGGCCGCGTCTAAATACCTGTAATAAATCCTTGTCAGTGAGAGGCGGTTCCAAAGACTGATTCAAGTTCTGGATTCTCGAAACAAAATCCGTAGATGATTCGCCCGGCTTTTGTATGGAGGCTCAAATATCCATCCTGCGCTGAGTCATAAAGTCTTCCGACTCATACTTTTCTAAGAAAAGTTTCGTTACTGTGTTCCAATCTTTAAATATCTTAACCTTACTCCTAAAGAAGGTTAATGCTCCCTTACGTAAAAACTCTGGTAAGACCGCCGGAAGCGCGTTTAGGTGAACACCTCTGGCACAAGCCAATTCTTCCATTCGTGACAAGAATTCCCTTACACAACCCGTTCCGGTATATGGATCAATTGGCCAACACGAGAAGTTTATATTCCATTGTGGCGACGGAAGTGGAACATGAGAACGGAAAATCCCAACCTCAGTATACGGAGATGAATTTGTCAAAGGCATCGGTGCCAGAGCTCCCGAAGCGGTATCCCCATTATCCGCCCTCTCAAATAACTCCGGAGCTTTAGAAAGGTTTAAATATGGTCGAGTTCTAGGGGGTAAGGCCACCTCCCTCGTTGATGATGGAGCGAGACCTCTATTGTATAGACTGGCCTGTCGACGCAATTCGTAAAAATTATTACTGGGGGAGAGTCCGCGCTCAAGTAATTCCCCAATCAATCTAGCCTTGGTCGACTTCATTACGTCCCTAATTGGATCCATTGCCAACAACAAAAAAAATTAAAACAATAAACAAGGCCCAAAAAGAAGAAAAAAAACGCGATATCAGACCCCACTAACAAAAACAACACTTCTAATTCAAACGATATGTTAAACAAACAAAGACTTCTCTCTGAAGCGTGGTACAAATTTCTGAACACCCTAACTTTTAAATCGAGTTTAATAAGGAACACACAACTCTTTACAATGAAATATTTAGAGAAAGTTAACTAAGATCTAATCTTTTTCTTCCTTCGATTAACTAAAAATCTATTCACGATTCGTTAATAAACAACTTTAAAACAGTTTAACCAAAATGAAGCCCGTATACACGTGAGAACAAAAAAAAATGGCCAGTAAAAACAAATGCTGCAGACACGTGGATCAAATTTCCAAACACACAAAAAAAAAAATACATATAAAACACTTTCCTGAAAATAAATTGTTACTTAAAACACACAAAACAAATTATAAATAAAAACCTTGTCCAACGAGAGATCAGAAATACCAGAGTAAAATACGCCGCACGTTCGGGCGTCAATATGTCACACCTCTTTCCTATTTAAAAAACAAAATTAAGTTGTACACATTTCAATACATAAATTAGTTATAAAACATTACCATCAAATGGGGTGTGACACTCCCGTTCAGGTCAGCCGGTTTCTTAAAGAGGCAGGAACTCTTTGGCTCTCAGGGGTTTGTTGGGTTCCTTTGACTCTGAATAACTCTCTCTCAACTCTCGCAGGGACAGGCGACACAATTAAACAAGTATAATTTTAAATAAAACAGTTTATTATATTAAAAAAAAAAAAAAAAAAAAGAAAAAATATATAAAAAAAACTTGACGAATGTCAAGAAAAAAAAGTTTAAAATTGGCAAGAAAGACTGTGTTGCATTTAGCAAGGGAGATTTCAATAACAATTTGAAATTACTTTACTCGGTGGGTTTTTAGCGTGGCGACGAAATCCAGCATTGAAATTAAAAGGAATAATATTCACCCGTAATTAAAGATGGCGTCCTGGGCTTCTGCGATACACGAAGAAAAACTAGTCAGGCTGTCCTCGGTACAAACACTATTTCTGGACAGACGTCCTGACCGTGTCTTATCTGAAGGCACAAGAAAACTCCTCGTGGAAGTTCGGGCCTTTTATAGGCACTTGCGAGAAAGAGAGGCTACACGTACTCATTCTCACTTAAAATAATAGTTTCGATAGTAACGTCATAGATATGATACTTTACTTTTAAAAGACAATTGAGATCGGTGTCTCTTACAATTCATCAAAAGGGTATATCGTCTAGACAGAATTTATTGCTTCCTTGAGCACTGGATTTTTATGACCCTGCTTTTGTCTTCTCAGTCGTTTACCGATGGCCTTACAATTTCCATCTTTACAAAACAGAATTGAATTTATTTTAAACCCTTTTCCTAAACAAACAATGACCATGGAATTCTTTACAATCCGAATGTAGTTTTACAACCCGAGCCGACCACCTAAGTTGGCGGTGCACTATTTCATTTGTATAACCAAAACAAATTTGAATTTATTATAGGCCCCTTTTCCTAAACAAACAATAACCATGGGATTCTTTACAATCCAGGATATAATCTTGTACTCCAAAGCGGTGAGCACTTAAGATAACCTTCTTTTCTATTGACTTAATCTTAGCGACAGTATTAGAAATATACTAAATTATTTTGTTTCGAGAAACATGTTTCAGGAGCATGAAATGTTGCGAATTTAGTATTGGGGATGTGAACTATGTAATTTATCAAATACAGTCCTGACACATATTTAGGAAGGTTGTTGAGGAAAATGATTGACTAGAAAAGACAACGAATCGCCAGAGATAGATAAACATTAACGAAGAGGTTAAAACTCTTAAATAATTTTATAGCCTTTGGAGATAAGAAGACAAACTTTAATTATAAAATTACAAAATTAGAATCCATTAAAATAAAGTAGGATAAAGTAATTGTGAAGGCAAATTATGGAAGTAATTCAAAATAAATTCACGAAATGAAAGAAAGTGCATTGTACTCGTACCTTTCATTGAAAATAAAAAGGAATTTTAAGTCTTCGGAATTCACATCCACGAATTTATATTCTGTTCACGGGTTTAGGTATTTTCTACTTCTTAAAAATAAACTTTTATATCATAAAAAATAATGGAGATTTTCAGAAATATTCTATTATATTTGATAAACTGTATAACATCCAAAATATCTCTCTATTGAGGAGACTTTTTCTTGCTTTAATAATGAATTCATATCATGACACGTTATTATTTTCAGAAAAAATAAAATTATAATATAGTCAAAATAATAAAGCTGAGAAAGTGATTTTCTGGAAAAAAGCTAATCATTTATAAATGAGACGAGTTTAATTTTATTTTAATTAATTATATGTTTACACAGTATTTGAAAAACAAAACAAACAAAAACAAGTGAATTTACAGTGGACATTTTCAAATTATATGGATCTGGGTTCGTTATTTGTCGTGACCTTAGTAAAATAGGGGTTGGCCTCTGTCTAACTGAAGATACAAGAACATAAAAAGCCGGAGTGGCATTTTCACCGATTATTGGTAATTATTTTATAGCTCTATTATAAACTTCATATAAGCGTATATACAGAGCGCGATTGACGACTTGAGAGAGAGAATGAGTCACAGAGAAGGTGTTAAGATACACGGGCAAAAGGTGGACATGATAAGGTTCGCTGACGATATTGCTATGGTTGCTGAAAGTGAAGAGGAACTACAAGAGGCCTTAACAACTATGGAAAGCATTCTTCAAAATAACTACAGTATGAAGATAAATAAAGACAAAACAAAACTGCTGACTGTAGGCCGAGCGCAGCACCAGATGAGAATAGTGATGTCGGGTAAACCACTAAAGAACACCGAGGAGTTTGTCTACCTCGGGAGCAAAATAACATGGGACGGTCGGTCCAAGAGCGAGGTCGACAGCCGTATACATCAGGCTAGACTTGCATTTAATAAAAGGTCGAAAATAATAGAATCAAATAATATAGACCTAAAACTGAGAATACTCCTCATCAAGACCTATGTATGGAGTATCTTGATGTACAGCTGCGAGACATGGTGCCTATCCGAAAGAGATAGACGAAGACTAGAGGCTTTTGAGATGTGGTCCTATAGAAGACTATTAGGAATTTCCTGGAGAGACCGCATCACAAATGAAGAGGTTCTCCAACGAATCGAAGGAGGAAGGCACCTGCTCAGGATCCTGTCCGAAAGGCGTGCAAGATGGATCGGTCATATAATACGACAAGAGGGCCTCTTGCATGCCATAATGGAGGGTATGACCGAGGGGACAAACTCTAGGGGACGCCCACGCCGAGAGTACCTGGAGGATCTGTTGGTGGACGTGCGCTGCTCAACATATACAGACTTAAAAAGAGCCGCACAGGACAGGGGGGAATGGAGTAGAAGAGTTCAAATTGCTGCAAACCAGTCTTAGGACCGCAACCACGGAAAGGAATAAGCGTATTTCTAATCTAACATATTAATTTTTCTAATTAATGCCAAATTATATTTTTTCCCAAATATTGATAATTTTTATGAAAGTTATCCATATTTAGGGGAAAAAGAATTTTTCTATTATTATTCAAGTAAATCAAACATAGTTTTAAGCTTTCCGTGAAATGTAAACCACATCATTTTTAGCAAGACATTTTAAACATTTGATCCGTTTTCCAGTTTGAAATTTACAAAAGAAACCAATCTTAATTTTTAAGTGTTTTTGTCATTCGTGTGTGATACTGATATTTAGTTTTTTCTAAACGGGTTTTTAAAAATATACTATAAGCATCAAGATAAATTCATAAGCTTTAATTAAAAAACACATCACCCACAAGATAGAAACTGCATATAAATAATGCCTGATTACTGATATTACATGTTCCTAAAATGGTGATCAAAATGAAAGGGATAGCCAAAAAGTCAGCTGAATGACCTGCTTTGTTTTATTATGTTGGAGACAGAATAGTAAGATAACACATGAACAAAAATTGAACATAAACGACTTCAGATAAGAAATGGAATAGTCATGTTAAAAAGTTTCAAGGGGGTATCGAAGTTTTGTTTCAAAGAAAAGCTTCAAAAGACCAGTTTGACGTGTTACGGAAATGTAATTCAGTGTAATAATGATATTATGAGGAAAATATACAAAATACCTGAAGGTGTAGACGAAGGCACAAATCACCTGGTGATCAAACATTGCATTGAAAGCGATCTGAGAAATGTCCATCTCGATCGGAACATTGACATAATAGAGCAACTATTTACTGAAGAACCGATTTAAGTAAATAAGAAAAAGAAAAGAAAAAACGAGAGCTTTTTTGTTATTTCTAAACCAGTGTGCTCAATTATTTAACGATACTGTAATATGGCTAAATGTTAATTTGACACATAGAATGTTGGGTTAGCAAAATAAAAACAGCTAAAAAGATATCTGACATAACTTTTTTTGTGACACTCAACTTTTCGAACTCAACAGTTATCACATAAAATAACCAGAAAACTTTCACGACGAAGTTCTATTTTTTATCGAGAAGTCATGAATATCCTTGTCATTATTTAATATCACTTCAGATTATTTAATATCCGGCTCCATAACCACCATGGTTAAAAATAAATATAACTTTATGTTTATCCTTGCTGGGTAGACAAAGATAATGGATCACCAAACTTTTTTTATTGAAGCATACATTTTTCGCCACCTCCACATTTGTACATCTCGCTGTATACAATTTTCTATAATTCATATTTCTCACTTTTAAAATCTGGCCCACTTGACCCAGTCACGTTTTCTTCGGCCTACGTCTTCCATGAACACTTCACTTTTATTCTTTCTACATCTTACTCAAAACATCCATTTTATCCATGCATTCAATGATGATGTCTTATACGTGTATTGATATTTCACTTTTTTTTCTTAGTACACGCACCTCTACAGCAATAACCCATTTCTATCACACCTATTTCTATGACCATAAGCTTCCATTTCAATAGATTCGTTTTCAAACATTGAATGAGTCATATCTCATACAGCTCTCTTGTAATATGTCTTAAATCTCTTTTATTCTTAATCCACATAACTATATAATTTGCATATTGAATATGTCCACATCAATTTATTTATTTCACTTATTCTAATGCCTCTCTCACTATATTTTAAATCGCGCACAAACGAGCATTAATTAAATAAGATTAGTGATTTTGATCAGCAAGAATGAATATTAATGACGATTTAAAATCGAAATAAAGGAGAAATTGGAGCGGGTTAGTTGCTAGTGTAATGAATTCATGACGCAGACAAAAGATGATCATTATCGTAGACCAAAATATTCTCGTATCTGGTATATAAAAGACACCACACTAAAATTGCGTATGGGAAAAGCTAAAAGCCGCAACATTGCCGCTACCCCGTGATATCGTTACGCACAGTAGCCACTTAACGATTTGTTCGCCGTAGGGTGCAACGCTGTATTGTTCCATTATATGGTATTCATGAGCTCATTTACATACAATTTGAAGGCCATGAGGATCTCTTCCAGACACTGTGTTTTTAAAGACTTTCAAGTGTTTTATAAAAAATCAATCATTTTTTTCTTTGAGACGACATTTCTGTTTAAAATGTTCAGAAGAAGAAGCTCTACAACCACAAAATAATTGAAATTTCACCAAATATTCGCAAAAAGGGCCCACAGTTTTCATTGAAAATATGATTACTTAGTTTAAACTAACATATTATATGATTTGACAAAATATTCTGCTAAAATAAATTAAACCAAGAATATGGGTATACTTATACATGCCATCACGCCAATACTCTGACGGGATACGGAGAGAGGACAGAGCGCCAGACTTTCATGTATTGACACGCACTCTTCGCCTCTTCTACATCCATACACCTTCGTATGCAACTCCTACGATTTATTTGGCTTGCTTTGTTTCTTTCTTTCAATATATCGTTCTATTGATCAAATTATACTTTTATGGGCTTTATGGGCTCCACTAAGGTTTTGAAGAGATGACATACTGCACGGACATTAAATGCCTTAACCTCTCGACAAAATACTTTACAATATAGTACTAGTTATCGATGCTCTAAAAATATTCCTTTGCGAAAATAATTTCTTTCATATTTTATTTTAGTTTATTAACGACACAACAGTGTATTTTACCTATATGCAAATGAATATATGACAAGTTATCCAAGTACTTAAAATTATTGATAAAAAATATAAAACTTTATCTTAAACTAACATGGAGATACAAAAGCGGTATTAATACTATATTGCAGTCACTGTTTAAAATTATTTAATATTAACGTATATATTTAAGTTTAATATATGTATGTATACCACAAAATATTACCAAACTTCACCAAGCAGACTTACGTAATTATCGAAAACTTATGTTATAGTGGTTAAGAACTTAGATTTGTTTCTATAGATCAACGCTTACATTGAACAAAAATAGGATTTTTGGGAATTTTATGGATAGATCTTGAGATATGGAAAACACATGGGCTCACTTGTAGAACGAGATGCAAATTGCTTTGCAGAATCGAAACCTTTCACATCTTGATGCAGGGCTACTCAACTCCAGAAGCAAAGTATTGTCCTTAATGTTTCGTTTGTACTAGGTTATTTATAATAATAAAGGAAAGCACAAAGTTAGTAGCTATTTCGAAATATTGTTGTGATATTTTGGCAAATACTATATACTAGTTGCAACCCGTGAAATATTCACGGAAGTAAAACAAATTCTACATTTATGAAAATATGTATTCATAAATGTAAAATTGGTTTATATATCATTTATACATCGTCCCCTTTTACACCGGTTCAAAAATTGTTAGCTAGGTATTTAAAATTCGTTCAGCATCACGGACCAACCGAGATTCAAATTTCGAATTACTTTCGGAGAGAATCCAAGTATTCCTCTCTCGCTCTCTTGTATTCAAAATGGAATTCTCGTATTCTTTCTACGGCGATAACCATCGTATGGGTTTTGGCCTATTTATACTATGATACATATATTTAAAATGTCTAAATTGTTGCAAAACTCATTTCCAAGTCTTTGCATCCGAATTATAGAGGAGTTAATTATATAATTAAAATAACAATTTTTGGTATAAAAGGGATTGAGCTGTCTTGTGGATCTAGTGGTAATGCGAAATGAAATGCTTGCGAGTAAGTGAGGTGCATCGATTACTGAGTAAATGATTTTGTATAGCAGTACTATCATATATCGGCTGTTTTTCTTCCGTCACACAGCTTCAAGAGTTTCATTGCATTTAATAAGTTGGGATAATTTCTTTGTTCATGTGGTATTTCAAGTTTAAAATTTATGAATCTTAGAAATTTGTTATACGGTTACGAAAATAGGGATGGATAGGACACGTGAGTATATTCAGTGGACGCGTCACCAAAGATCATTATGCAAGCCCGACATAACGAAAAAAGGCCACACAACACCTACACTACGCTACCTAATGTAAAATGTGTTGGAAGTCTAAAAACAATCTTGGAAGATCTACAAATGTTTCTTTGTAGTTCGTCTTCCTTTGGCAAGTTATCTGCTTTTTTCTTTCCAAATTGTTAGGTTTTTTTAAACATATATAGATGCGAGATAGTATGTAACTTAACTAATGAACACAGTCGCCAAATTTATATTCTTACAGTTAACGTTTATGTATAATTAACTTGTTATATGTTTAATATAATTTGGATATTAAATTTCAATTCATTTCGTTTTTAATCGATTACAAAATATTTTTGAGCATTGAAAAAACTACACAAAATGTTGAAAAACTTTTAATCCTAGCGCTTTTAAAAAATCACATTATACTTCAAAAAAGTCTGCAAGCCTTCTAAGTGAATAATCCTGGAACATTGAGAAGATTATGAAAAAGTGTGTACAGGCGTTAATTTATTAATCTCGCAAACTTTTTTATGAAAATTGAAATTTCGTTATGCTTAATTTCCATCTGAATTTATCAGGAAACTTAACTCTTTCAAAATTAGTTTTGAAGGGTCCGGGAGCTACACGAGGCGCATGCGCCAAGAGAGGTTTTCCCATCCACGCCATCAGTTTCTGTTAGTTCACGGGCTGGATAAAAGTGCCCACTGCCGTTCTGCTCTCCGGATTGTCAAATATATCTCGAATGTCGCAGGAATTTATCATGAATAAATTTACAAAGTATGGCTGATGATATACTTTTCCTTTGTATGGTAATATATATTTTTTCGTCAACGGAAATGAAGAATATTTTTTATTAGTATGTGTTGGTGAAAAAGTTTTGGAGATATAACTCTTATGAAAGTTGGTCTACCTGTTTTTTTAAAAGACAAAAGTGAAGTGAAGAATTTTTTGCATTTGCAAAAGAGATTTTTGTGTTTTTCCTCGTATTATGACATTTGTTCAGGTGACAAACTACGTATGTGATGGTAGACCCACTTAAAATATTTTGGGTGTTAACCAACAGCACCTATCTTGGTGAGTATTTGATAAAATTTATATCCTTTTTATGTGAATGTTAACTCGATGTAGATGTTACTTTTAGAGCATTAAAATAAGGCAATGAGTTATGTTATCGTTAACACACAAAAGATAAAACATGATTAATATACAGAAAAATGATTTTTTTGTATATTACAGAGTAAAAAATCTCATTAGTTATAAAATTTTGAATGAAAAAACATTAATTTGAATAAATACAGGTAGTTTACATAAGATATTTTCCATATGTTTTAAATCGATTTGCTTGCTAAAATGTTTAAAGTAACCATACTTATATCGATTAAAATGAGTATTATCGAATAAAATCGTAAGAAATTAAATTAAGTTAAAACAAAATTATTCTACATTAAACCGATCAATAAATTAATTTTATTCGAAACAGAGTTTTAAGACTGCAATCAAATGAGAAAGTTCTTCAAGTTGATAGCGAGGCTAAAGAAATAAAGAAAAATGCCTTTAAATTTATCGGTCGTCACTTCCACCCTTGATCGCTCTTGAAGCGGGTACTTCTGGCGATATGGAGGAGTGGCATCAAATTCTCAATTTCATTCCGTCGATTGGAATATTTCTTATGAATTTGAAGGAATGCTGGATATCTATTCTTGGAGTAAAATTCTACTTTTACCTCGTTGTTCATATCATAATTTTAATTCAACATAAATATTTTATTAAAAGTGCAAATACTATAATCCAAAAACCTTTCATTATTTTATTTAAGTACTCGTACATTGTTATTTAATTATCTTGAAAGTATTTATGAGTTTTTTTTCGTACGTGTTAATTTTTTAACTGTTTTTGCATGTTTCTTACTTTAAAAAACATATGCTAAAATGATTGCAGCGCAATCTCATAATCTTTTGTATTTGCTTCATTATGCAAGAGATAATTTATGATGATGAAATTAAAGGCCAAGTAAATAAATGACGTCTCAACATTGTATTGTATTACAGTTTCGTTGTATACTGTACAATCTGACGAACTTATTGCCATGTGACAAAAAAGGGCTTAGATAAAAACTAAACTGGATCCTTTTTTTTTTTATTTCGGCTCCAACAGAAATCGAACTAGCAGCCCGTGGGGTGGATGACAGGTATCTTACCAGCTAGGCCACGTAAGTGGCCTAATTGGAGAAAACTCTTATCTCAATATAAGGGATGACTGTTACTTAATGTCAAATAATTATGGAGGTAAGTGAGGGGTTTTTACACGCAAATGCTAACTACGGTCATCAGCGGATGATTTGCCCACGGATAACTTGAATCCGTAACAAGATGCGTTTTAGAGAGAATGATTCCAAGACCTTGATAACTACGTGAGATATCTCTCAAATGGATGACTTTAATATGATAATTATTAATAAGGCAACTGGGATGCAATTAAAGGGTCGGAAAGAGTATTCAACACAGCTGTGCACTTGATTAACGACGCAGAATAATAGTAGAA
>CATKWJ010000895.1:0-24243 GCA_949825065.1 Odontocerum albicorne
AATACTGTGTAGATTAGCATGGTCCAATTTGTATTACGACAAATATCTCTCTATTCAAACGTCATTTAATAAACATTCTCGGGTAAAAATGTATAATACAAAGATTGGTTTTGAAACCAGCGGTCTTTAATATATCTTATATTTACCGAATATAGAAACCGATAGGAATAAGGGGTTGAAATTTGATTATGCGTTATTAAATTAAAAAAATATAATATATAACATTAAAAACTGTTAAAAGGTTACTTTAAGTTCAAAAAGGAATAATTCATTTTCAATATAGTTATTAAAATTTACAGAAAATATCTGGAAAAGGCTCAACTGGAAAGAAACAAAAATTGTTTGCACTTTGTATGTTTGTTTAAAATTATTTTCTTCATTTATATATTCAACTCTTTATTTTACACTGAACGAATATCCAGTATTTATATTACTTTATTAAACGACTCACGACAAACTTCTATGACAATCGACCCATGATTTTTTAATTTAAAATATTATTTGTTACTTTATAATTCCTAATTATTCATATCAGAAAACTTAAAAAGGAATTGAAAAACCTAATTAATTTTTTTTAATAAAAAATACATTTAGATTAAATATATTTTTCTTGTCTCTTTTTGGCTAACTAAATCGATGCAGCCAGACACATTTTCATATCCCAAGACTAGACGATGCTTTATAAGAAAGGGAGTGCGTAAGTCGATATCCCCCATAGAATTGGCAGATACTCCTATGGAATACCAAAGTTCCACCGAATATATTATACTTTTTATTTGCTTCAGTCAAGATGTGTGGTGATTCACAATTTAAAATATTTTTAATGTGTCGAAAGCTCCTCGATATTACATTGAGCTTTCTCGCGTATGTTTAAAATGATTATTGGCATTTGATATTTTTTTGTAAACAAACATCACACGTAAATCGGCTCGATATGATGTCTCCATAAAATCAAGAATTTTTACAAATTAAAATTCATTGGTATTGTATATAAATAAGTCTAGCAGGTTCTAAACTATATTTTTATAAAACTATATCTGATCGATATTTAATTTTGTTAGTTATAATAAAAAGTGAAAAGAAAATTCAAGTGTTGTAAGAAAGTTCGATGGATATTTATTGAATAGTAAAAATAAGATAAATTTGCTTTTTAAGAAATTGTTCATAATGTACTCATAATTTATTCATCAAATTCGCTAAGAGTTTTAACAAAATTTCATTCATTTCCATGAAATAAAAAAATAATAATTATCCAACTACGGTGAAAACGTCATAGCTAAATTTCTGTAATACTTCAGTGAAATTGAGTGAAAACTGAAATGAAAACTTAATTAATTTGAAAAAGAATCAAGATATTATGTGAGCTTGAAAATAAAATAATTTAATTTATATTTTTTGTATAATAGTATACAAAAAAAAATTTATTATAATAGAATATCAAATAAAGATTTTATGTAACAGAAGTGACGTACGTTAAGCAAAGAGTTGAAGGTTTTAAAAAATAAAATAAAACGAAAAGATTGTACATTAAAAAAGTATCTACAAGGTTATGATGTGAAAATAGAAAACAAAAAACGAAAATATATACACGTTTTCGAATAAAATTTCGATATTCGTTTAGCTTTAAAAGCCTTATTAATGGATACTTATTAGATTCTATGAATTTGAAAACACATTGAAAAATCAAATTTGAAAGAGAGGAGATGGAAAAGTTCTAATAAATAGAAAAGGTATATAATTTAGTGGAGACCTGTTCTTTCTGCCTTAAAAGAGACGTGGCGTAACGGTGTGCATTTATTCATTTATTTAAACGGACAAATGACATGTTTGATAAAAAAACATAACAATTATAAAGGTAGTCTATAATGAAATGTATGAGGTATTATACACTATAAAACATAACAATTACATAGGTTAGTCTCTAATAAAATGTATGTAGTATTGTACACTATAAAAACATAACAATCATATAGGTAAGTTTATATTAAAATGTATGTAGTATTATACACTATAAAAACATAACAATTATATAGGTAAGTCTATAATGAAATGTATGTACAATAGTATTGTACACTATAAAAACATAACAATTATATAGGTAAGTCTATAATGAAATGTATGTAGTATTGTATACTATAAAAACATAACAATTGTATAGATAAGTCTATAATGAAATGTATGTACAATAGTATTGTACACTTTAAAAACATAACAATTATATAGGTAAGTCTATAATGAAATGTATGTAGTATTGTATACTATAAAAACATAACAATTATATAGGTAAGTCTATAATGAAATGTATGTAGTACTGTATACTATAAAAACATAACAATTATATAGGTAAGTCAATAATGAAATGTACGTAGTAGTATAGACTATAAAAAACAGCATAAGACGAGGCCATTATTACAAAAATGTAAACCCATATAATTTGTTTATAAATATAATATAAACCCATGCAAAGTGTTGATGATAATGGCTTGCAAAGAAGATTCTTTCAAATTACATAGGCTAGGCGAAGAATTGAAAGTAAAAAATATTTTTCATTTGACTCGAAAATAACTAACGAATCTCATAACCCACTCTCAATTGAATTGGCGAATTGCTTTAACTAAAAATAATAAATTCAAATTATGATAATGTCAAAATTTCCTTTTATTTGAGAAATCGTAAATTTTTCATAACTTAATTTATGGTTTGATCATTTGCTTGATGTTATGTCTAATATGAAACCGATTTATTGTGTTTTTCTTTATATTTCCAACACGAAAAGTTTTTTTGGGTTTTATTTGAAATCCGAATAGTTCCCACAATACGCAAACGACTTCAGTATTTATTCTAGTTTGAAGCGTGTGTCTAGATGCACCGACACAAAGATCGTATTCCGTGTGTTGGTTTGAAACTTTGATGCCTGATACCATCATTATATTTTGAGTCTGGTGACTATTAAAATATAAAAAGACACACAGTGGATGAATAATAATCACCGTACACCCTATGGAAAGTGTCAATAGAGAAAAGCGCATCGGGTTTAGGGTTGGTGCGATGCCGAGTGTCTATGTCGGGCTGTCTGTGTTGTCGAGTCATCCCTCCACGTAATGACATTGGCTCGCCCTGTGCCTTTCTTCCATAATTTGGGTAATATCAGCCCCTAGCCCTAAGCGGAAAGCATCCCATACCTTTCATGATTATTGAGAGAAATTTTCCTCCCTTTCCTCTAGGCCTTGACTTTTCAAGACAGGGCCGTAGAAGATCACATAAATAAAAATTATCACATTTCAGATAAAAATATTTATATATCTATTTGTAAAACAATGTATATATCTATTTGTAAAACATACCTTATTTAAAAATTGACACGTTTTTATGTATATTTCTTTGATAATAATATCAAACTAGATAAATATTCTTAAATCAGAGAGAAACGAAGAAAAAAATTACATTAAGTTATAAGCTGAAAAAGAGATTGCATTATGCTACCATTCTATAAAGTATTATAGTATTACGCATATTAAAGTTTATTACTACGTGGCAATTACAATCGACCTGAAATATGTTCAAGGGGCCTTAGGCAAATGGGAATCAAAAACCCGCAATATTTGGATCGGATTACAGGTGTCTTAACAACTAAGCCAAGGTGGTTGTCATAAATTTATATTTGAAAAAGATGAAGAGATAATTGGCATAGTTTTAAAGAATCTGTTAGTAAAAATGAGAAACCATTGAGTGCTTTTGGTAACAACAGATCTATATTTAAATTTAAAAAAAAAAACAAAGAAAAACCTCTCACTGTTTTAATGTAAACAAATTGTTCTTTTAAGAAATTTCATAGTACAAGTACGCTGTGTCTACAGTGTTTTTTAACAAAAGAACATTGTGCTTTTACAAATATACACACATAACATATGTTATACAGGAGGTATATATGATATACACACAATACCAGTTATACGAACTTACAAAATACAAAATTATTCAAGAGTTTCATAGTAATAATATAAAATATGATATATTTCGAAAAAAAAAACGGGATTCACATTGAAGATATCGCGTCTATGAAGTTCACATGTTTGATAACATATAAGAGGGTACAGGGAAAGGACGCGCACATCTGCCCCTTCAATGACCTATGAGGTACAGCAGCGACCGTGTATTTACATATAGCATTTATGGTAAACATAGGGTGTCTCAGGTTCGATTCCTTGCGGATTAATTTCCGGACTGGTTTTACTTTGAGGCCATTTAGCTTTTGAATTTGTATTTTTCTTTAGCTTATCAATATGTCGCTAATTATCAATTCTAAACGCGCTAATAAACAATATAATAAACATCGCTCAATAAAAATCTTTGCCTATCAAATGGCTGCAACAAATTGAACCTAACGATCGTATTGAAAGTTTGATATTCTTGCCATCAACACTTCGAGTTTGATCTGTCAAGATTGTGTGCTTATTGAAGTGCAACAACTTATATAAAATAAACCAAACTCGATCACGTGGGATATCCTATCGTATAGTGTACAAGTGATCTTGATTTTCATGTTGTGAATATGTTGTGGTAATTTTAATTTTCGAGCACGCATTACAAAAAAATGTTTAGGTAAAAGTTCATAAAATCTATCATTTGTGAATGGCTTGTATGTAAGTTGCATTGTATCCATTTAATTCTTCATTCTGTGTGTACACGTCGGCTCTGTGCGGAGTAAAGATGGCTTCCCATCCCCTAGGACTCGGTGCGTGCCCCGAAAAGGACGCAACGAGTGGTGTCGTCTCTTGTTACGATGATTGATGGAAGTGCATCCTGCCTCTCGCCTGTATCAATGCATTTGATTGACAGTACCGCGTTACTGGCTCTGTATGCTAATTCAACTATATTGGATCCCGGATTACTTGAATAATTTAAAATAACATGGAACATATTCTTATTTTTCATACATTTTTATTGGAAAAACACACGAAAATAAAAAAAAAGTGGTATTCGTAGACAAATAAATACTCACCCAATCTAATAGCCGTAGCCACTACCTTCATATTCTTATATTCAACGTAATTTTTTACATGTATTTAATCTTGTAATAATAGTAGGTTAAATTCGTTGAGGAATGTCTTCTTTCTCTATGATGCTATATAAATTGTCCTTTTATTATTATTTAACATATTATATAAAAAGAAATTTGCGTTTCTTTTTCCTGGAAGTGACGAATAAAATTTTCGATGAATCCTAAAAAAGATCTGGTCTAAAAGTTTGCCATGTGTCGCAATTATTGTAACATCTAAGAACGCGTTAATATTCTAAGACATGCACCAACAAACTGCCAGTGACGTGCAGAATATATTAAGCAAATGAACGTGCTCTTAAGTATGATGCCGAAGACAATACTCGCTACTATACCTTAAAACAAATCTGCATCGCCATAGCGGATATAAAGAACATGACACCAGAAGAAAATGACAATTTTATTACATATTTTGGAAAAGAGCTGAAGTAAAAAAAAACAATAATTGATATTATTAGTTAGTGGTTTACTAAACGTGGATGGTAATGAAATATAATGGAAAAGTGGACTATGTAATGGAAAACTTGGTTACTGGACGAATGATAAAAAAGGATTGTATTTCATTTTACTACACATCATTGCATACATTACAGCCTTGCAGGTTTATTACAACGTGACAAGCTCTTCGAATAAACCAAACCAGTGTTAAGGAGTCGTTGACCGAAAACCAAACAGGAAAACTTTTAAAATATATATGGGTCGCAACGTAATTCGAACCTGCAGCCCCCGGGTCGGGAAACATGCATCATACTTACTATCTTAGAGGTTGTGAATTGAAAGTTTTTGAAAAAAAGATTGGGTGTTAAAAAGAATTAAAGGTACATTTATTTTAAACAACCGTTTAAAATTGTACGAAGAAGTGGTAAAAAGAAAAACGATGTTTCTTATACACATTTCCAAGTATTTTTTTAAAATAGGCATGAAACATTCTCCTCCATCGCCTTGTTAGTAAGACGCTTGTATTCTCAGCCGAGGGTAGCGGATTCAATTTCCGTCGGTATCCTTATTTTTTTTAAAGAATTTCAAACTAGTTTTTTCTAAAGGTTGGTTTGAAAACATTTATGGTTGGTTGAAAGAAAGTGCCAAATGGAAATAATTCCGCCAGGTTGTACTATATACAACAATATAAGACCTTTTGTTAAAGTGTAGGCTTTAATCTTTAATCATTATGTAATAAGAATATTCTCTGTAATTTATTTAGGCAAATACTATTTATAACACTATAGATAACGGTATAAATCTACCGGTTTCAAGTTTTTCACCTAATCACGAGGGGAGCACAGACAAGTCTTGTTTGTGCTCCCCTGACAATGAGGTGAAAACCTTGAAACTGGTGGGGTTATACCGTCATATAAAGTGGCCTAAACATTGTTTGACTAAGCAAATTACAATGTCTTAATACCTCAATAGTCTCAACTATGAATAATACGAGTATATAGAATATAAGAATATTCTCGTTTACATTTTTTAACTTTGTTTTTAAATGATTCAATTTAAAACCAAAAAAGGTCAAATAATGTCAAATAAAAGCTTGCATTATAATACATGAAAATGTGACTATTTAATTTTACCAATATTTTTCTAACAAACGCGAGAAAAAAATAAAATACAAAGAGCGGAGATACGACTATGTGTACATCGGAGCATGTAAGCAGAAATATTATATAATTTCCTAGTCGACCCTCGACAATTCAAAAGCATCATTCAAAAAATAAAGATTTGCTATAAGTCAACCATTTATACATTCATATCCTAGTAAATATCATGATATATTCGTAGAAGTAAGCCAAGTCAACGGGAATTTGCGTTTTCCAGCTCAGCGAACGGGATGAATCTGATCCCCACAATAGAAATTCCGCTGCCGAGTCAGAAAAGGTTGCGTCTTATTCCCATACATATTTTAATGTAACATTTGATTACACTGACGGATATTTCCAACCGATTTGAACCGGTCCGTGCCACTGGTGTAACCCCTTTGGGAAATTACATTTGTAGGCCGTAAAAAACGCCTTAGCATCGTACTTTATTCTGTTACGTGTTAAAAATTTATTGATAGCTAAAATATGCTTTAATTTTGTTGTTAATTTTTATTACATGGCAAAGTTTCACTACTTTTTTGCTACATGAAAATTAAATACCATTCGCAATATATTTTACTGTAAAATAACTCACTCTTTTTAACATTTGAAACTTTTATAAGATTGATAAAAAGTATAGTGATTTATTGATTATCAAAGTTATGCCTTTGGTCTGTTATCATTAAATCTACCTCACTTGAGATGTTGACTACCAGATATATTTCAATAGTTTGGAAATTTCCATCTTACAATATCTTGAGATGTTGACTACCTATCAATAGTTTGGAGGTCATCTTGCTAGCGAGTATTTTAAGCATTGCCATGTATGCCATGCATGACTTCGCTTGTCTCTTCTATAGTTTCTCTTCCATCTCACAATATCTACCTCTCTTGAGATGTTGACTACCAGATAAATTTCAATAGTTTGGACGTCATCTTGCTAGCGAGTATTGTAAGCATTGCCATGTATGCCACGCATGACTGCGCTTGTCACTTCTATAGTTTCTCTTCCATCTCACAATATTTACCTCTCTTGAGATGTAGACTACCAGATAAATTTCAATAGTTTGGAGGTCATCTTGCTAGCGAGTATTGTAAGCATTGCCATCTATGCCACGCATGACTTCACTTGTCTCTTCTATAGTTTCTCTTCCATCTCACAATATCTACCTCTCTTGATATTCAAATGAGTAGTGAACGTGAAAATCAATGATTTGACTCCCTTGTCAAATAATATATATATTGCATTCAAACGATTTTTACAACGTTACATGTTGTAAAAATCGTTCGAATGTTGACTATTAGGTAAATTACTGTAATGAAGTGTGTACTTGGTTATATAAAAAACTGATTTACAGGTTGAATAATCTTCAACGCAGAAACACAATTTTCTAAGCTATGAATGCTCTTGCGCCCCAGTATATGACAAAATTATGTTAGGGATATGCAGTCTGGGAGATGTATTACACTGAGTTCATTTACTTCAACTGGATGATCAGACTCATGTTGATCATACAGTTGACGTAGATCGGATACAACTACCAGATTAATTAGATAGGTATTTTGAAGTGGCTGGCTCTAAATTCAGGATAAGACTTTCTCTAGAGTGTAGAAAGTCATTCAACAGATTTATTATGTTCATAATATTTATTACATTGCAACATACTCTTAGAAAAACCTTTGATTATCAGAAAAATAAATAAATGTAAATGTTAGAAATAATACATTCAAGTAGTTGAGATATTTAGTAAGTGTCCAAACATATTTATGTACTCGTATGTTCCAAATTGTCAAAATAATTGCGAAAAATACAGTAAAGAAATACAAGTCTTGAAAATAAATAAAGTTTTTGTAATAAAGTAGAAACACCACTGCTTTCTATTTGAGGAAGAAAAAAGCAGAATGAAAGTTCCGGTAAAATTGATTTTCAAATATTTCATACGGGGCTTTCTTATAATAGAAAGGCTTCTTATTGACGGCGCCATATTTTGAATCCTGAGTATATTTTTATTGTTCATTCTACTCCGTTACCGTATTTTGTCCGAAGCACGAGGTTTCTTTCCAAAAACGGGAACCGATTACGAAGGGAGGGAGACATTTTCACAAAGCCCTGTACTTAACTCCAAGTCACAGATTTACAATGAAAAAATTCAAAGCATGTAAAATTTAAGATAAATGTAATATACAGGTATTGGGCGCACCCCTACTTAATGAACTAAGATAGTTGAACACATGTATAAGTTAGTATGAATAATATTATCACATTTCATCGTAAAATACAATATAATGTTATTGTTTAGTCAAAACATTTTGAAACGAAGTTTTAGAAAATGGATGTACTTCAAAATGTTATATTCTATGTTGTTTATAGTTAAGGCATTAACATTGTGGAGGTTTAAAGACATTGTAATTTACTTTTATCAAACACTGTTTATTCCACTTTTTGTAACGGTATAACCCTACCGGTTTCAAGGCTTTCACCTCATCTTCAGGGGAGCACAAACAAGACTAAATTCTGTTCGAACTGGTAACGATATACGTATACGCTTCAACGGTTGGGGACTGAGGGGTAAGGGAGGCATGGGACGATTTCGGCCAAGAGCGGAGAGGTTTTTGGGATATAACTGTTTACCAGATTTTCGGATCGATGTACTAGCTTAGAAATTTCTAGGGCCTCTAATCTGTCCAATTTATTTCCATTACTACTGATATGTAAGAATTTGGCATCATCGATAGAAAACGTATGGTTTTCACGGTGACAATGATTAGCCATTTCAGAATAAATTAGAGGATTTGTTAAAGCGGATTTGTGTTCACGAAATCTCTTCAAAAGATTTTCCTGTCTTTCCTATATAGAAATTATCACAGTCAGCACATAAAAGTGTATACACACCACTGTTGCTAAGTATTCCATTTTAGCCTTTCCCATTAAATAAGAGTTTCCGGAGATTAATTTAGTGTAAAAAGCTGGGTTTATGTGACTTGGAATATTTTTGATTATTTCGTATGATATATTTTTTATAAATAGGACTTTGCTCCATTTATAGGCATGCTTATAGGTGGCGTTAAATATATAATCTTTTATAAGTTTCTTTTTTGTTTTGTTTTTTAACCGCGTTAAAAATCAAATTCGACAAACCCTGTGCGTGGCACAATTTCGGCGTTTTTTAATTCCTAAGTTTAAATGCGTATTTAGTTTAGAACCACTGATATTTAATTACAACTTCAGGTAAACATAACACACAAGTAATTTTCTGATAATAAATAAAAGTCATTACTCTTGAAATAAAGGAGATAAATTAAATATTACGTAAAATAAACAAACGAATGATACGATCATAGAAATTCTTCTTTCCACACTCCCCCACTCAAGTGCCTATCTGTGTGTGTGTGACGAGTCTGCACTGGGACGTGACGTGATTCAGCGCGTATTGTATGGGCACAAGGATATGAATTATGAAGTGTTTTTTATTTCACAAACACTATAAATCTCACTCTGTTCACACCATACTTATTGGTCTATATTGAAATACTTAACTCAGAATTATTTATTATTATGAAATAAAAATTGAGATTGTTTATTTTTCAATATTTCTTTTTCTCGTGGTATGCCCTAAAGCATGGTTGGAAACACAACGGAACATTGCATTCAGAACACATAAATTTAGTCATTTTACGCAATTTAACATTTATTTTAGTTTTAGCACAGACATGACACCTTCGACGTGGATTTTTGCACTTTGGCGTAGATGGAATGTTTATCTTTTCATGATTTAAATATTTTTTTGGTATAAATCTTGTAGGGTTGTCAGCAGAAGTAGTGGGGCATTGAACTTTGTTGAGCATTACTTTTTACGAATTTTTCTCAATCAATTGCCGAATAACAGCTAGCTGAAATTCAGCCAGACTAATCGATTTAGATGTAACAAGTTTGTACAAAATATGGGCGTTGAGCAAATACAAATCTATTACATGGAAAAACACCTTCTTGTACCATTTGACGGACTTTCTCATGCAATTTAATCCACTTAGCATCATGTCCGCTTTGTCTACCAAACCCATACATTTGTTGTAATCGATTACGCACTTGGGTTTTTGTATGGCTTCACCGGTTGACCTGTTTACTTTTCCAGTACAATCTTTTGAATCGTCATGAAGAGTGGTAAGCATGTGCACGTCGCGCCGATCACACCATTTCAGCGCCAGCAATTTTCTATTGTTAAAAGATTCCACTTCTCGCGTTTTCAATTTTTTAAACTTTGGCATGCCTTTTCGGTTTTTATACACTGTTCCACAAGCATTTGTTTTGTTTTCATATAATCTTTTTAAGAGTTCAGGGCTAGTGTACCAGTTATCACAAAACAAACTGTGTCCTTTTCCGATATAATTATTTAACAGAGTTGTGACCACTGAACCAGATATACTGAGTCCCATTTCATTGCCAATTTCAGTTTGAGATCCTGTATAAATTATGAAATCTAATATATATCCAGTCATCACGTCACAGAGTACAAACATTTTTATTCCAAATCTATGCCGTTTTGACGATATATTGGGATATATTGTTTGAAAACCAAGCGCCCTTTGAAAGCAATTATGCTTTCATCTATGCAGAGATTCTGAAAAGGTGCGAAGGTTTCTTTAAATATTTTTCTGGTAAAATCAATCAAAATTTTTATTTTATGCAGTCTATCTGATGATTTTGATGCGTTGTCACTAAAATGTAGCATCTGTAAAATGAGCTCAAATCGGTCCCTAGACATTGTTTGCCCGAAAATAGGACTCAGCAGAAGAGGATCTGTTGATCAGTGCTTCTCGATGGTAAGATGACGATTCTTCGTTATTAACATTGTAACTGCTACAAATATGTACATTTCGTAAATAAATGTATCATACCATCTTCTTATCCTTGATTTATCTCCAAAACTTTTATTATTAATTTCATGTTGATAAAAACTATTCGTTTCGTCAACAATTTTGCTAGTTATATCTTCATTGAGAAAATGTTCAAAATAGTCAAGTTCGGTGGAGTTTTCAGAAAACGTAATGTCTGGATTCACTCCTGAAAATGCGTTGAAATTATGAATAACCGGAATATGTGAACCCGAAAGCCACGAAGATGAATACGTTTCTGTAGACGATTCACCGCCAAATCCAATATTTTCATCATTATCAGAATCAATAACATCACTAAGGTTCGAAATAGTATCGTCTTCACTAACACTTGATCCGTAATTTGACCCAAGTTCACATACGTAATCGCCAATTTCTTCTTCACTTAGACCACGTTTAGTCATAATGAATATAACGTGTTAAAAATAATAAAACAGAAAATTTAAAATTTATTGATTTCAAATACAAATATCAAATTTGAAATCAAAACACTAAAAACTGACAATAACTAAACGAACCATACACAATTATATAGTCACTAATTAAAAATATTTGAAAAGAAATAAAAAAAATCAGATTGAATGCTGCTCGTATATAAAATATTTAGTAATGTTTACGTAAGCGAAAGACGCGTCACATACTGTCCACACATATTGTCATGCGTCACACATACGACGTGATAGTAGGAAATATTAATTGAGAAATAATCTGCGCTCTGTTTATTCAAAAATATTTCATAAACTAATACATTATTTGACAAGGTTTCGAGATACGTCGCTAGAATAAAGATTATTTTAAATTTAAGTTTAATTTTTATCCCGGTTTTGTGTCATTGTTTATAAGTATTTGTCGTTTCAAATTTGGATTGTCGTCAGATCACAGACGTCTGTGCGCTTAGCGGGCTAATGTTGTCAAATCAAATTACAGGCGTTTGTGCTGGCCGCGGGGAAAGAGTTAAAAGTAAATCAATGAGGCTTCCAGGATAGCTATTATTTGTAGCAATTTTTTTATGGTTATTAATTCCTTTTTAAAATTGTCGTCGGTTAATGGGACACTGAGCAATCTATGAAGCATACAGTTAAAGGCGGTGAATTTATGGTTATTATGATGGTTGGAAGTTGCTGGAATTATAGAGTCTGAATAAGTATGTTTCCTACATATATCAAAGTCAAATGTGCCATTTTTCCGAGATAATGTTAGTTACAAGAAATTTAATTTTCCGTCCTGTTCTGTTTCCAGTGTAAATTTTATAAAACTCTCTATAGAATTTAAATATATAAGAAATTGGTGTAATTGTCTATCGGTACCCGTCCAAACACAAAGAATGTCATCTGCATACCTAAACCAGCACAAAACATTTTTAGTTATTATAGCTTAAACTTACTCCTTAAAATACATTTTTCAAAATAGTTCATAAATATTTCACTGAGGAGTGGAGACAAGTGTGCAGCCGACATCAACAAATCCATCGCCATGTGTCAAGTGAATAACATCGCCCGGAAGGAACTAGCCACAGCTATGGACATCAAAAAGACTTTGAAAGACAATAATTTAACATTTACCAAGGCAGACAAAGGTTAATCAATAGTTATATTTCATAGAAAGGATTATGAAGAAAAAGTCCTAGATTTTCTGAATAATAATAAATTTCAAGTATTAAAAACCAGCCCTTTAAATTCTTTACAGACTAAAGTAAAATCCGTCCTTAAAAATTGTAGCTCCATCATGAACCAAAATTTTAAAAAGAATTTGTGTATAATGAATCCACAAATACCTCAATTATATGGCTTAGCCAAATTACACAAAAACAATATACCTATAAGACCTGTAGTCTCATATAACCAGGCACCAACCTATAAAATATGTAAGTTTGTCAAATAACAATTTTATAATCTAACCCATTTTAAAGCTGAATACTCAATCAAAAACTCATTGGAATTAATTGATAAACTAAAAAACATGGAAATACCTCATAATGCTAAACTAGTATCCTTTGATGTCACTAATCTCTATCCAAGTAAACCAGGGTATGGATCTTCAGGAGATCTTCAGGAGATCCTTAGAGTGAGCAAAAAATATCGTAAATGACAATAGTAAGGACTCTGTTAAAAATTCGGAATTGATTTCACTGATGGACTTATGCATCAAACAACATTATTTTAACTTCAACAATAAAATATATAAACAAACAAATGGTTTAGCTATTGGCTCACCGTTGTCTCCACTCCTCAGGGAAATATTTATGAACTATTTTGAAAAATGTATTTTTAGGAGTAAGTTTAAGTTGACTAAAAATGTTTTGTGCGGGTGTAGGTATGCAGATGACATTCTTTGAGTTTGGACGGGTACCGATAGACAATTACACCAATTTCTTAAATATTAAAATTTTATAGAGAGTTATATAAAATTTACACTGGAAACAGAACAGGACGGAAAATTAAATTTCTTGGAACTAACATTATCTCGGAAAAATGGCACATTTGACTTTGATATATACTCGTATATAAGAAAAAAACTTATTCAGACTCTATAATTCCAGCAACTTCCAACCATCCTAATAACCATAAATTCGCCGCCTTTAACTGTATGCTTCATAGATTGCTCAGTGTCCCATTAACCGACGACAATTTTAAAAAGGAATTAACAACCATAAAAAAAATTGCTACAAATAATAGCTATCCTGAAAACCTCATTGATTTACTTTTAAAAAACAAAAGAAACTTATAAAAGATTATACATTTAACGACACCTATAAGCATACCTATAAATGGAGCAAAGTCCTATTTATAAAAACATATCATACAAAATAACCAAAAATATTCCAAGTCACATAAAACCAGCTTTTTACACTAATTTTAATATCCGGAAACTCTTATTTAATGGGAAAGGCTAAAATGGAATACTTAGCAACAGTGGTGTGTATACACTTTTATGTGCTGACTGTGATAATTTCTATATAGGAAAGACAGGAAGATCTTTTGATGAGATTTCGTGAACACAAATCCACCTTAACAAATCCTCTAATTTATTCTGAAATGGCTAATCATTGTCACCGTGAAAACCATACTTTTTCTATCGATGATGCCAAATTCTTACATATCAGAAGTAACGGAAATAAATTGGACAGATTAGAGGCCCTAGAAATTTCTAAGCTAGTACATCGATCCGAAAATCTGGTAAACAGTTATATCCCAAAAATCTCTCCGCTCTTCGCCGGAATCGTCCCATGCCTCCCTTATCCCTCAGTCCCCAACCATTGAAACGTGTATATCGGTACCAGTTCCAAGATAATTTAGTCTTGTTTGTGCTCCCCTGAAGACGAGGTGAAAGACTTGAAACCGGTAGGGTTATACCGTTACAAAAAGTGGAATAAACAGTGTTTGATAAAAATAAATTACAAGGTTATATTCTCTTGCGTTTTTTATGCGAACCACGCATCCACTCAATGATGAGCAGTGAGGTAATAGTTTGTAGTGTTGCAGTGTAAGATTTTAGTCGACTTATTAGAACTAGCCATGAGAGACAATTTAAAAGTTCTTTTCCTACTGAAAATTGTGCAAATAAGTTTTTAAGCCTAGAAACATTTTGAGGTAAAATCTCAAATTTGACTCGCATTTTGACCTAAGGCTATTTTCGAATTAAATAAATCAATCATTTATATTTTATTCGTACATATTTTTAAAATATATTTTGTCCTTACCACACACGGTAAATCCTCAAATATACATTAAAAAGAAAGACATAAATTTAAATATTATTCGTATTTTATTAGTTTGTGAAAATTCTTCGACTGTAAAATAGGCTGCCAGTTATACGAGTATTATCAGTGTTCGCTCGTACAGTATACTCGTGTATGAGTACTTGAACAGCACGAGTGTGAGTACTTGAAATTTGTTTTCAAGGGTTAAAATACAAATAAATAACAAGATTACTTTATTTTTTTATGAATTTCCAGAATCATTCATAAAAACTCAATGGGAGTAGCCGTATAAGTTTTATATGATTTTTTTATTGAATATCAATATTTCGTAAGATATTCAGGCTAGTATGGTGTACTGATATTGAGATCTAATGAAGAAACTTGAAAATTAACAAGACAGTTATGTACTTAATATCGATATTAGGTCGCAGAAGCTGGTTTGTATGTATCGATCGTATAAGCAGATTTCAATGGACACGGTCAACATACTTGTAATTGATTATTTAATCCCAAAAAATACAAGAAGATCTTAAGAAGCTGGGAATGTTGGAAAACTTGGAAATGATATTGATATACAGATCGGCTTGGAAAAAAATCGTGCGGGATTTTAACGCTCTGCATAAGTTGTGCGACTATCTGAGGAAGATATGAATCTTCCATAAGTTGACATCCATTGAATTTCGGTATTAGGCATACGATATCCACATCTTGTGGTTGGAAGACATCTGTGCGTGTAATGGTTTATCATATGTGTTCACGCTGATACACTTCAGCAAGCACACAACCTTAACCGATCAAACCCAAAGTTTCAATAGCAGGGAGATGAAATATGCAAAACGATGTTTAATGCAGCTTTTCGTTAGGTGAAGTTTTTTTTTGGGTTGCTTAATAGCGCTCTAAGAATATATTACATGCAGTATATTAATTATAGAAAAGTTTGAATTCAAATGTTAAACGGTATAAGCGTTGAAACAAATCCGAAAATTGAATCCACCAAGAATCGAACCTAGGGCACCCGTTTATTTAGTGTGAATGCTCACTGCCGCTGACTAGAGGCACACAAATATATAGTAAGATATCACAAAACATATTCTTTTGAAGCCAATTAATGTAAAGAGAAGATGAAAACTACATTATAAATAAGTTTCGAAAGCATGTTATGTCGAAACACTCATAATATCCATGAACACTAGATAAGAGTGAAACATCGAGATAAAAAAGATTATCTGCAAATAAGTAGAATGAGTTAAAATGAATAAAATTTGCTATTGAGATAAAGTAAAAAAAATGATGAAATTATTATTATACAATACTCCTTTGTAACATCCACCAATGAAGGGAGTAAAAAAGGAGAAACAGAATATGGAAGTGGAACGGGTAGAAATGGAAAGAGCAAAAGGGGTTGAAGAAAAGGGGAAAGAGGAACTTCCCGCAAAGCAGACGCTCATGAATTAATCATGCGTAATACAGGAAAATATAACATTATTCTACCGCTAGCGGTCTGATTGATCTCCTCAGAGGTAGCCGTCGTGGAATAAAATGAGAATGATTAGTTTCTTAGATCAAAGCAAAATGCAATCGTATGATGCTCTCTAAAACAGGCCATCCGTCATCGTGAAGCGAAAGAAAATCCAATTGACTTCGGATCTATCAGATGTTAAGCTACATCAATTATGGATATATTATACTATAGAAATATTTTGTTCTTGTATTGACATAATAACATACATATACATATTGTGACGAAAGGGGATATTTTGATATTTATAGCACGTTGTAAGTTGTTTTATATCAGTTGGAAGATATCAGGATGTGACAAATGTGTCTATTGTACAGTTGTAAAAAGTTATATTTTACGGGTAGGTATCTTTTTTTTTATTGAGATTACTTTGATTAGTGGTAATTTTGTTAATTCTCATATGAACTCAGTGAAATCCTTTTGTTATCTCATTATCATTGGATTTTATGAAATAACACAACCATGTTTCAGGCTATATCGTTTCTTCTTCTTTACACTCCTTCATAACCGTGTTGCTCTAAGTTGAGCGTTGTGCCAAGCGACGATTTACTTCTACTTCTCCCGTTTCTGAATCGTGTCGAGTGCAACACTCAGTTAGTCATCCATCTGAATGAATAGGTCTATTCATCTTGTTGAAGACTTTCTTCTTGATTGCCGCTCCCCATCATATCCAATCACTAATAGCCCTTTTAAGATGTTTTTGTATATTATGGCAGTATTGACTTCTTACATGTCGTTGACAATATTTTTTTGACTTTTAGGTTCTGTAAGGTGAACAGGTTGGTGTATACTCGTATAATAAGCTATGATATGCGAAGCATTCGGTCCTAATGCAATATCTCATCATATTTACATTCAATCAAAGCTTTTACGTCAGATAATTAATGAACATACTAACTTCTTCACAATTATGTTTATAATTTGTAAGCATATTGGTGCCCAAGTAAAAAAAAAATTCTTTACAAAATTGAATTAAATTATTACTTAATCTAGATTAATTTATTTTTATTGGATTTGAAAATCATATGAAACAATATATTTCAGATTTATTTTCTCAAGCTACATTGATTGATTTAATTATTTGTTTATACACATTAAATTAATGGACAGTATTTTATATTATTTATAGTTAAAGCATTAACATTGTGAAGGTTTAGGAGGCAGGCCAGTATTTTGTATGTATACTTTGACATGTACATATTAAATGTTCTATCTAACCAGGTGTTTTTATTCAAATTGTAAGATGAAATAAGAATAAGGAAAAAATCTACCTTAAAGCGTTTAGACCCTGTGAAATTTGATGATCAGTCCTGATCTGAAAATAAATAATACAAATATAAATCAGGAATAAAAAAAAAGAGTACTAATAATAAACAAATTACAAATCAATATATAAATTATACAATGATTTTTATAATCGAACATAATATGACAAACTATCTCCGTAGTCAAGCTGGTTGTGGGTTCGATTTCCGATGGTACTAAATTTCTGATTTCCAATGTTTTTCACTTAAGGCCTCTTTATCTTTCTAGTGCCCATATAGTATAAAATATTGTCTCATGGGAATAAACCCACCAGGGTGTATTGCATATAACAAAAGCGTAATACAATAGTATAATATTTTAAGATTTCAAGTTTGGCATTAAAACACACAAATTGATATCAGGTAGATAATTGCTACCGACATTTCGTAAGTTTAACTTATTACAAAAATACTAATCAATAAATTAACATTGACTCAATGTTAATAAAATAATGGGTTAAGTGAAATCAATTCTGAAAAAAAATGATTCAAAATATTTTTGAATTGAAATGCTAATTCAAAAATGTTTTGCAAAAAAACAGCAGGGTTATTCGATATAATTATTTTAAATGTAGGTATATTAGCAAAATGGGGCTTACCATATGACACGTTGTTTTGATTTATTTAAAATATTGGGAAAAAATACCTCAACCCAGCATGTGCAAAAATATCAAATCACTCAACTCTGTATTTCATAATTAAATTCCGTCTTAAATAATGTGTTTCATATAAAGCCATGTAAAGCAGTGCGAGTTTCATCAATTATATCAAAGCAAGTAAAATGTGGATTCGGTTCTTTGTGTATATTCACGTCATCCATTCACGCTAAGTAAGCGGACGCTGTAGATTCGATTTCTGGAGGATTCACGCCTGAATTTATATTTTCTTTAGTTTATGTGCTGTTTACCATAAATTATTATATTATATTTTAAAGCAAACTATATTAAAATCGGTTTAACGAAAGGCTGCAGCTAACTACCAGAAATCTGCAGATCGTCTTAGAATTTTGATTTTATTTGCTATCGTAACCTAGGTTTTGATTTGTCAAGACTGTGTGCTTGTTGAATTGTAAAAGCTTGTACACTTTTCGTTAGGTGAAGTTTTTTTATGTAGCGCTATTTTTGGGTTGCTTAATACTTAACATACACTCGACTTCCATCCACAACATGGTTCAAAACCATACTTGATCACGAGTGATAGCTCTATCGTAATTATGGTTCAATAAGTAAGAACGAAACTCATTCTAAATTATTGTAAAAAAAGCCGCAATTACTTCATTTACACATACTCGTATAGTGAAATATAGAAACACGTCCTTTTCACAGTGACTCAACAGTTTCAGTATTTATAGCAGTAGAAATAACCGATAATAACAATTATTTATCAACAAGTGAACTGTCTCGGATGGTTTAGGCATTTGATGTTGGCAAGGTGCCCAAAGCAGGAAAATATTCATACAAATACGGTCTTTTGAATATTTTCGCAAAAGCCGCGCTATTTGAGCACAAACCATTATATTCCCAAACTGCGAATATGGCGTTACCAGAAAAATAGCTCAATACACATATAAGCCATTCATCTTTCAAAATCCATATTTCTAATGCAGCAACCCGACACAGTGTCGAGCCTCGCTTTCAGGGAATTCGCTACTTTATGTGAAACATTCAACAAAAGCCTTGCTATTCGGTAGAAAAAATATCTCTTGATTATTGCGTTTTTCTAAAGAACGAGTTAAATGCCGAATCCTTTTTACTCGGTAGCTCGAACTGTTATGATTTCGGGCGCCGAAAACAGTCCGTATTTCGTCCTTTTGTCGGCTTTTCAGGATATCCCAACCATTTGCGGTTACAGGGGCAGTTTTAGGGTATCACAGTGTACGATAGATTTTTTGCGGAATACTTTTGAAAATCATTATGTTAATTGCTTTTTCTTAATTACACTAATATGAAATTTCATATTATATATGTCAACAAAATATTTTGTCTGAAAAGAATATTTGAAAAAATATCTTTGACAATTATGCTCCATTCCATATACATGTTTTAATAGTTTTAAAACGCGCATAAAAATATGTTTGGAAAAAATATTAACAAGTTTATATTTCATCTTAAGTGTTTTTATGTTAAATGTCTTAAGAGGTCAAAGCTGTATGAAATGTTAAAAATATAAATTTCATAACTTATATAGAACAAAAAACTTCTATGGCATCGAGATTATACTATCACGTATTCGCCTGCATTGTCCCGGACATGTAACTCGCATGCTTGATTCCACACTCCAAAAGGAATATCGTCATCGGTGAGCTGAGAGCAGAAAAAAACGTGTGATAGGCAGCGCAAGAGATATGAGAATGTACTTCATGACATGTTCAGAAACATAAATGCTCAGTAGGGTAAACTTTCCTAAATCGTACTCCTGCCTAAATCGTACCACTACGATAACTCAAAATGTAATGCTCATTCAGCGCCACCGGTGACAAAAACAAGAAGCCCTAGGCAGACATATTGCTTTGTATGTTGTTAGACGCTGTGCATTTGCTCTACAGAAAAAATATATAAATTGTAAGTATTTTTGCTGTTTTTCAGTATTTTTTTTACTTATTTGATAAGAGGTTTGTACCATTATCGTTTGCATAAGTTGATGAAATGTATATACATACCGAACTATGTGTATTTCTTCATATTTTTGTATACTTGGCGTCACGCGTGGACGCACGGTATTTAAACATAACCTATAAAAATGAGAATGACATGATTTGCCTTAATCGTACCAGTAAGGTTATTCTGAAATCGTACCGGTACGATATAGGAATACTTGGTTTTAAGTGCTAACATATTTTATTCATCTACATAGTTGATTATTATTCATGTTAACAATAATGTATTGTATTTTCAAGTTAGTAAACATGTTATTGAGAAAGATTTTTTTATAATTCTGGCAATCCACCCAATTATTTAAATTATTTGTTTCCTATTTTTAGTTAAGCTGAAAAATGACAAAACGTCAGTATAACACATGGTCCAAGGAGAATATGGAAGAAGCTATCAAGATGTATAGTGACGGAAAATTAAAATTCAACGAAATGTGCCGGAATTATAAAATTCCAAAGCCAACATTCCGACGACACTTGAAGAATCTGAATACTTACGAAACTAACGGAAGACCCAAATACTTAACAGAAGACATGGAAAACGAATTAGTTAAACATATACTAGAACTAGAATCTAGTTTTTTTGGACTGACAATTAAAGATTTTCGCTACTTGGCGTACCAATTAGCTGAAAGATATAAACTTCCGCACAGATTTAATAGAGACACTCAGTTAGCTGGTTGGAAGTGGTACTATAACTTTTTAAAGACCCACCCGGAAATATCATTGAGAACTCCTGAAGCAACATCAATGGCTCGGTGCAAAGGTTTTAATAAAAAAAATGTGACGGATTTCTTTGACAAATATGAAAAGATTGTAGATATATTCAAATTTACAGGGAGCCACATATATAACGTCGATGAACCGGGACTCAGCACTGTACACAAGCCATCTAAAATTTTAGCAAAAAAAGGAAAACATCAAGTAGGGGCATTGACAAGTGGAGAGCGAGGAACGAATACAACGTGTGTTTGTTGTATGAATGCTGTAGGTGAATTCGTACCTCCAATGCTCATATTCAAAAGGAAAAGGATGACAGACGATCTGACAAGAGGAGGTCCACCTAACACATTATACACTTGCTCTGACAGTGGATGGATTACATCTGGTTTATTCCTACAATGGATGGAACATTTTATTAAGTCTGTCAGGTTACAGAAATCAGATGAAAAGCAAGTGTTGCTAATACTAGATGGGCATTCGACCCATACAAAAAATATCGACGCAATTCATCTTGCCAGAGAATATGGAATCATTATGCTTTCCTTGCCAGCTCACACATCCCACAAACTTCAGCCCCTGGACAAATCATTTTTTAAATCTTTGAAATTAAAATATAACAAGGCAAGCGAAACTTGGATGCGTACGCATCCAGGAAGTTTAATCAAACAGTCGAATGTGGCAGGAATTTTAGGAGACGCCTACCCACGAGCTGTGTGCATGGAAACTGCATTGCATGGCTTCGAATCGTGTGGTTTGTGGCCATGTAACCGTTTTCAAATAAGGGATGAAGAATTTGTACTTATAAATGACACCAAAGAAACTGATGAAATACCGTCAAGATCAGACACATACACTCGCAATGATATTTCAAATAACACAGTCTTGCATATTCCACAGATTTCCGCACCACAACTAACTGATGAACAGTGTAATTCTCCTGAAATTTCACATCAAATTTGTACGTCAACCATAAGGTCTGAAATTGAACACCTGTCACACAAAATTCAAATAACAGCGACACAAAATAAATGAAGAAATACCACGGCATCGGCAGCTCAAGTTTTAACTGAGAGTCCGTATAAAAATGAACTCGAAAATAAATTGAATGAGCCAAAGAGGAAAAAAATAACCAAACGTCTTGAAATGGAAGAAAAACGAAAAAACATTAAAAAAAGAGCAAACAAATCAAATGTAACCCCTGATTTAAAAGAAAATATTAAAAAAAGAGCAAAATAAGCCAACATCGGTTTGTTTTGTGGAAAATGCAACAAAAAAAAAACAAAAAAATAAGATGCAATGCATACAATGTGACATTTGGTTTCATGAACTTTGTGTTGGAGTCGACAAAAGAATTTCTATTTATATATGTAATAACTGCAAAATTTGATTCATGTAGTACCTACCCACATAATACTAGTTATTGTTTTTCAGTCATTTCTTTAAAAATATCATTAACAGATTTTAAACACCATTACTTTACTTTTTCCAACAGCTAATTTACCATTTATTTAAGTTTGATTCAAATATTTGATTGTTAATTTTGTTCAAAGTACGATTTAAGAACAACGTGGTACGGTTTAAGAACATTGAGCCTAAATCGTACTTTTTTCAATATTTTTATTTTTAATTTTTTTTTTAATGCCTATTTCTTTTTTTATATTTTTGTGTATGTCATTTCATAAGTAAATAATAATTGATTTTGATACTATGTATTTGATTGTCTTATTTTCCTTCAAAACCTTGTTGTTGAAATATTTGCTTAAGGGGTACGATTAAGGAAAGTTTACCCTACTACTAGGAGCAAATAGCAGCAGATCGAGTTTAATGGTGTAGAGCTGTTGCCAGTTATCTGGCACCAAATGGAGTAAGAAGACGAAGACAAGCTGCAAGTACTGAAGCTCCGTTCCCGTTATGCAACAGGATATGCTATCACAAATCGGCTTACATAGTTATCTCCGGTGGCACGAACGACAAGTACCATAATTCTCCACTTTGTATTATTATGCTTATTTTAATAAGCATATTTTTTTTCATGAGTTTATAGTAGATAATATCAATGGTAGATTACCAAAATTGCTTTTTTCTATGATGTTTCTGAATCCACCCTACGGATTAAAACTTTATCCCCTTTGATGCGGTTAAAAGAGCGAATACATTCACATTACTCGATTTCGATGACTAGACATGACTTGCTTTTTTCTATTTATTCCCTTTAATCTTTTTATGCCATCTGCTTTGTGTTTTTTGCTCAATTTTTAAATTCAATGGTGTTGATGATTTATTATGTGTTGCGTTCATTGGTTCTTTTTTCACTTTAAGGGAAAAATAAACCAACTTAACATAATGTTAAGTAATAATAAGAAATAATGGTTAACAAATTTGAAATAGTAATTAAGAAGATACAACAAACTTCCATCACTAAGAAAGTTCAATATGCTTAGTTGAAAACATTTTCTGAAATGTTTCAGGTATTGATATCTGACGCCCTCCACAAAACGGAAAATCCGTGTAACAAAGGAAGGACACTAACTTGATAAGTTAGTTTTACTTATTGCTAGTCTAAAGAGATCAATGTTTCCATGTATCAAATAGTTCTCTGGTTCATAAAAACATATATTCTCCAACATATATGATTAGATGTTACTCCCGTCAGCAACATAAATCTATAAGCATTATTATTATTGAAAAATATAGTTGCATTATACATTTATCAATCACAAGTTGTCTTAGAACTTTTACCGCTAAGATAAAAAAAAACGAACTAACGAGAAAGTTAATATAAGTAATAACAGTGTGGTTAAAGCTACTTTGTAGAAAA
>CATKWJ010000896.1:0-32489 GCA_949825065.1 Odontocerum albicorne
ATATATATTATAATATATATATATATATATATATATATATATATATATATATATATATATATATATATATATTTAGGAGAGTTAAAAAATGTTTTTCTTCACTAATAATTTATACCTCAATCTTGAATTTCCTAGATATACGTCCGATACACACACAAGCAGTGAGATAAATCGTAGTAACTGTATGAGAAGGTGTATGGATGTAGAAGAGGGGAAACATGTGTCGAGATAGGAAAGTCTAGCTATATGACCTTCATGCCTTCCCTAACAGAGAAACGGCGAGAAGGTGTGCATGTATGAATGATTTTTTCCTAACTATAGGTATTGAAATAAAAATTATTTCCGAATAAGGAAAGAGAACATTAGGTGATAATACGAACTGAAAGAGGTAGTGCTTAACATTAAGAAAGAAGCATTGAGATGGTTCAGCCATGTAGAAAGAATGAATGATAAAAGTTATGTATTAATATTATAGGCTTACATCGAAATTACCAATGAATTAAGTGACGAGCTAATTAAGTTCGATCAATTGATGTGCATATTAAAACCTCATATTATATATAATCAACACGGTTTGAAGTCTGTAATTTAGGTTGAAAAGAACTCGTGTGAATTTACTCAACTTGCGCTCCATATAACGGTTTAAACTCAAGGATGACGTTGTTTTTAATGATTATTCAAATGCTTTTGGTAAGAGTAATCATATCGTCGCTCCTCCATAAACTTGGGTTAACTGGGATTCGCAGATCGTTCTCAGGTGGGTGATTTAAAACAAGAGTGGCAAACCCACCCATGGTTGTTTTTTGTGCAGCCTCTTTTATAAATTAAAAAAATTAACAATATGGTAAAATTGTTTAATAAAACAACGATAAATACGTATGTCCACTCGGTCCGAGTTCGGTAAGGCTAGAGATACGAGTAACACTGTGTGTGTTCTCTAGTTCTCTCTTCCGAACTTAAATTTGTGTGTGTTTTTAGTTCAGTTTTTTTTTGACTGACAGTACTCATCATGTTTGCACTGGTAATATTACCGTGTTGATATTTGAGTATTGATGACTTTTCTACATATTTCAATTGTGTTTTTTTAACTAGTATAATAATAGTAATTGTTGCAAGTTGTACACCTGAGTATCATATCTTGTTTAACGTTCTCTTCGCACTTGAAGCAAATTAATTGGGCCATTTTTTTAGCGATATCTTATATTAAAAATGCTTTATATGGGATGCGCAAAACAGTAGGAAGACTCATAGACCTGTGAAAAGTTTTAGCGATAGCAAATTAGCTGATTTACTTAATAGTTTTTGGTTAATTGCCAAATAGTTTCACTCTTGCACTATTAACGCGAAAGTTATTCACTCTTGTTCTATAAACTTTGATAAAAATTTCGACAGATACTATACATATTTTTTTAATGCCGGGGCTTTTGCCGTTACGGGTTCATTAATTAAGGGTTGTCTGCCTTTAAGTGGTCAAGATGAGTAGCGTATGCAGCTGTAGAAAACAATAAAAAAAACACCTTTTTGGGAAGTCTTATCAAAATTTATGACTATATATATAAACACTACACTCCACCTAAATCGCATATTGGAAAATCAAGAAAGATTTGTTTGTTGCTCGTTTTATCTATAGATACGAGAACCTTCATACGAGTAGAATAAGTTACCAGTCAATAAGAAAAATGCCATTCCCGAGCTTGAACACCCTTAAGGAGAGTCAGCTCTTGAAACGGCGCTATATAAATTGTTTTTTTACTGTAGTCAAGTGAATGAATAAATTATTTCCGTAAAATAATTGCAGCACGATGAGTTAAAACCTGGATTCCAATAATGAATATGAAACCTACCCCTCACTTGACTAATGATACCCATAATATTGCCTCTAATGTTTCGGACAATATTTAAATTCTCATCCTCTTCTTCATAGCTCTTTTCTAACATACTTCTAAGGGTCGACTTTTTTAGCCCTATCTCCAGGGTTTCCTATTGTGGACAACATTTCTCATCAGCCCAGTGCTTAAATGTCCAATTCCACACCATCTATCCATATTTTGTTCGGATGGCCTCTACGTCTTCTCCCATTAACCTCCAGTCCAAACAACGGTCAGTCAATGTACGAGTACTTTTCGGTTATTCTAGTGACGTAGCTGTAACATCGCAATTTGGTCTCTCTCATCCTATTATTCTACTGACGTAGCTGTAACATCGCAATTTGGTCTCTCTCATCCTATTATTCTAGTAACGTAGCTGTAACATCGCAATTTGGTCTCTCTCATCCTATTATTTATTGGTGCTACTTCTAGATTTCCACTTAAATATTTGTCAAACATTTAAGTTATTACTAATGATACAACTAATGGGGTTGTTAAGGGAAACCTCGAGAGAATTAAAAACTTTTAAATAACCTCCAAGTCCCTATGCTTATTTAATTACAAAAATAGTATGAAAAAATTGTATGTCTAATATAAGACAAAAAATTGCATTTCAGATTAAGGTTAACTCACGTGTTTCATATAAAAATTGAAGAACAACAAATATTAAACTATTACGAGTACTTTATCTCAATGAAGTGATTGATACAAATATCATTGGGCACCAATATTACACATCCATTTGACTCGGGTTGGGAAACTATAGATTTTTTTTTAATGATTCGATTTACTATTCGCAAACTTCCATTTCACATCGTTTTTTCCACAGCAACAAACCACCTCAAAATCCATTCAGTCGAATAACTCGAATCATATACTAAATGATGCGCACCATTTCATAACACTTACCATATTTATAGATATACTTTTTTCGTTAGAAAAACATGAAAATACTACGAAAGCGCTTTGATTGAGAGGTTTTCTTAAGAGTAAAGATATATTCTTTGTCAAAGAATTTATTCGATTTTTCCACTTTTTTTTCATTTGAAAGATTTTGTTATCATGTTAAGTGAATAATAATAATAATAGGGTCAATTTAAATAGCAGACTCCCAATAAGGGTGATGTTACCTGGGGTTGTAACCCACTATTATTGACAGATTGAATGTTACCTCAGTGAACCGACAATTTTAAAACGCATTTTAAAGACCTTAGGTTTTTTTAGTGTTTTGGAAACGCCGGTAAAGTTAAAAAATGAGTTCGGAGAGATTATTTTTAATGATGAGAAAAATGATCCTGTCTACAAAGGATCAAAATCTTTACAAATTTGGAATAATCACAAAGCTTTAAAACGATCGCATATATTAGGAATATGTCATGTAGATCGGACGCAAAAAGCAACGTCAAATAATTACAATTACATTTAACTCTTCAAATGTTATGAACCTTAAGATGTGAATTGCCAACAACCCTATGTCATTGCGAAATAAAAAAAGTTGGGAAATGTATTTTAGCGTAAGAGACCAAACGAAATATTTGGTATATTGAAACGACATGATTTTTTAGCTACAACCATCGCATGTTACGTTATGATTGATTTTAGGCAGTAACATCTCCTTACGATCACTAAACTGGATAACACCGATAAAACAATTCGCGCTATTTTAGCTACAACCATCGCATGTTACGTTATGATTGATTTTAGGCAGTAACATCTCCTTACGATCACTCAACTGGCTAACACCGACACCGATTGATTTTAGGCAGTAACATCTCCTTACGATCACTAAACTGGATAACACCGACATAACAATTCGCGCTATTTTAGCTACAACCATCGCATGTTACGTTATGATTGATTTTAGGCAGTAACATCTTACGATCACTCAACTGGATAACACCGACAAAACAATTTGCTCCATTTCATTCGTCTGGGTAGGAAAACGATATTTTTTTTATTTTCCTTAAAATATCGAGCTTAATACCTTGTTTTATAACAAGTTGTCTAACAGTTCTGTCATTGTTTTCCCAACGAGTTATTTTTATTTCAGCGTTTTTGTCGATATGTTTTTTTTTGTTTATTTTTATCCTAGAATGTCCTTCCATTTTTCATGAAATGAAAATTTTCGATTTCACGTCATATTCGGATGTTTTTTCTCGTAAGACATGTCTTTTCGCTTTTTCCAAATTTTACTACATTTATAATGCCACATTTTTGAACTTCTTTTCCTACATGTCATTCCTTTTTTCGTTGATCAAATAGATTTACTTTGTATATCTTCCTTTATTTTTTTTTTTCTATGTGATCAAACTATCTCAACGCTTCTGTCTTAATTTTCAAAATTACGCCTTCTTTATCATAATTATTTTTTTACACAAGTTTTCTTGACAACAATATTTGGCTATTTGTTTCTTAAAATCTTTGCTTAATAATCTGCAAAATTTAGTGTGATTTATTTTTAGTACTTAAGGTTGTGGCATTACCTATGTTTGAAACTTACACAATAATAATTTTTAAAAATAAATCTAAGAAATACAATGAAAAAATATATATTTCTCTAAATAAAATATTTCATTTCTTAGCTCTGTAAAGTGCTACTTACATAACAAAAATTTGATAAATATTTGAGAAAAAAATATACTTATTTGACTGACGAAATGGAGTAGTAACCCATTTCAGTTGTTACCACTAATAAAACCTGCTGACGCTAAACCTGCTTTTTCTAAGCGACTTTTATATCCTCGTATTTTTCAAGAGGCGTCCGTAAAGTTGAGTCAGATGAGATTACCTTTTCCATGTTACAGACATAACGTTTGAAGACTAATGACGTCCATTTTGATGGGTAAGTGATGTCGATAATTTTTTTCTTGACGTACCATAATATAAAATGTCTGTTAATTTGCTGGACAGCTTTTCAAAACGCCCCGTGGTCTCAGACATATACGGAAATTAAAATGTTACCCTCAAAATGTTTATTTCCGCCATTGTTGTTTATAAATATTTTTCTTTTTCTTATACAATGCTTTCGTTAATAATTTTTTAACCTTTGTGTTTTATCTTTTCGACGGTATTAGCAAACTAGTTTCGGGAGGGAATTCCATCTGTTTAGAAGCACAATATATAGTATACATTGTACCTTGATAAACGAAAAAGAAACTCTCGAAATCAATCGGTTTAAATCGTATAAACGTTAAAATACACCATAAAGTTAATAAATTTTAAATTCTGTTTTAAATATTGAATAATATTTCTTCATTTTATTATTTGACTAAAATTACCAGCTTTTAAAATCCAATGGTTAAATTCAGTGTTTCAATATTCGTATCATACAACCCAGCCATTGACCTCTACTTTTTGTTGGATATAAACACAGGTAGGTTGATTTTTTTATACTTACACGTCCATATGTGATATACAGTACATTTGGTTATCCAAGTTTTGTGCATTTTTGAAATTGAAGTTTTATATGGATTTAAAAAATAAAATTAAACTTAATACATATACTCGTATAAATACAGATTTATTTGTATCTCTTAATATTTTAGAAACAAAATGGTATGTATACAGTTTTAAAAATACATACATACACATCCATAAACAAATATATAAGAAAGCAGAGATAACGCAGATTATATCTCATAGTTCCCATTTTCATGTTGACATCTTTTCATACATGCTTTTCAGTATTAAATCTCTAAAAATTAACGGTCATGGAGACAAAACATAAAACAATAATTTTGCTGCCTAAAAAAATAATGTGACAGTGTATTCTTTTTTGCAAGTTTCGCAATTATCCCATTGATATCATTTTTTTTTTTCTTTAAATGCGGTCTTGAAGAGTATCTTCTATCTGAAAGTTTGTTTAAATTGTGCTTTCATTGTTACAAAAAATGTTTTTAATTTTTTTAATAAAGGGCTTTTAGCCTCGTTCAATATTGATAAGTTTTTTTTAAAGAATATTATCGGATATGATCGAAGATAGGTATTCTTGTACCCCCGAATACTAAGCGGAAAAAATGCCCGTGTCATTCGAGGGGAAAAGCACAGCGCGGGGCTAGAACCGAAGACCTTCCGCACTTGAAGTCCAGTGCGTTACCGCGCGGACATGCACCTCTTAAATTGATATTTATTAACTTTTGGTGTTATAACCAAAACGTACGACGATAGACACCGAGTTAAGTATGTATCTATCTACTCCAGTTTTTCTAAACCTAATGTCAGTTAAGTATGTATCTATATACTCCAGTTTTTCTAAACCTATGTCAGTTAAGTATGTATCTATCTACTCCAGTTTTTCAAAACCTAATATCAAAATGAATGCGCCATCATTGATCTTCATAACATTTCATCAAATAATGAATGTATTTAAGTAACTACGCTAGTCTAGATATAATGTTATATCAAAAACAACTTTATGAAATAAAAACTACAATGATTTAATTAACTAGTTTAAGAGATCATTGAAAGACAATATTACTTACGGAAAACACACCCTTTGCTTATGTAAAAAAGTCGTTTAATATAATGATTTAGTAATTTGAAAAATATCCATGTAATATTCATGATAATTTATATGAATATAATATGACAGACTGTCTGAATATAATGTTTATATTTTGATATATTTGAATAACTTGACAATTCAAAACGTTTTCTTTTTAAACGGATCACGTAGCTTTACAACGCCCATGTGGCATAGAACATCAATATTCTTTATCAAATACTCGTACATCGAAAACAAGGTGTCCCTTAGAAAGAGTATTATTTAAAAAAATGTGTCGTATGCGAGTTGCTCATTTGTTTGTTTGTTAAAATAATGAATAATAATACGAAATTGGAGAGATGGGTGAAGTTAAATTCCGAAAATGAACCAAAATAACAGAACTAGGTTCAAATTAAAATTGGATTGATCAAAATTGGTTAAAAAATATAATTTAAACCGAGATTTCAAAGTCTGAGTAAAATTCTTAGGTAAAAATGTTGAAACTCAGAGAAGTATAAAATATAGTTATAAAATTAAAACCTTGGAGATGTTTAAACTATAGATCTTAAATAGCATTTCTAGATTACACAATACATATTTGTATTATATATATTTAAATTTATATAAATGTGCTAATTTTATCATTGTTTTGCATTACTATGTAATAAAACGAAATCACATTAATCGTTTTATACAATTGAATTTTCAGCTTCTCCAATATATAAATTATTTCAATTCAGTGAAGCAAGAATACAGTCTTATACAATAGAACCATTGCGCATGTGCATTTATTATGAAAGGAATATATTGATGCAATCTTCATATTTAAAATTGATGTCAAAAAGGCGAATTCATTTGGTGTTTTTTCTCATTTTATATATCTATGTTTTTCATATTCTTGTTTTACAAATAAATTAATTTACCTTTTATTTTGATAACTTTGCATATTTTTATTTTTTTACAAATATTCGTGTTCTCTAGTGAATTGCTGTACTGCAATCTCTTTCAACAAAACATACAAGACGTACCTTTACTCTTTACTAGGCGAGAGTAAACAAAGTTTCGAATAGATTTGTAGAAAGAAGCATAAACCCCCTTTTTATACACTATTTCTTAAAAAGTAACTTCGATATTTTACTTATTATATCCATCCCCACTACACGTATTTCTTCCTCTTTTCTCTCTTTGGGTGTGTTAGTATTATTACTGAAATAAAAAAATCACTTAGTATAAGATATTGTAATACTAAGTGCCACAAAGTCTAAGCTAAAACTTTTGATAAAATTTGTTTTATACTGTAGGTACATATAAAAAACACAAAAGGAAAAAAAATGAGAATTAAAAAAAACTTGTGTTCAGAATTAATCAATTTAACTTCGAAAAATATCCATAATGCTTGGAATAAACGCAAACAAAAAACACATTTTTCAGTTTCAAGATGATTACATTGAATGTTAAGTTATTATATGCATGAAACGTGTTTTATTTTAATTTTTGTGCGAAATGTAGAGTGGAAATATTTTAGAACACAACGGAACAACACGTAAACAATAAAAACCTGAAAATGAGCCTAAAAAGCAAACATTTACCACGCGAACAAAACATTGCTGTGCTTTGTTCCAATATTTTCCTAAATCAAAAAAAGTATTTTAACTGCTGTTGTGTTTTGATGTTTATTTCCCTTTATTCGGGAAAAATCATAGTTTTTTTATCATCTGGCAATATTGTTTAAGATTTCGTTGTTTTCTGTTTTGTTATAACATGAAAGAGAAATATTTAAAAAAATGCTTGTTTTGTTGAACAACTTTCGAAAAAAAAAATTATTTACAAATTTGTCAAAACGTACATGAGATAATAATCAATATACTTTATTTATTTATTTTAATGTTAAAGTCCTTTGTACAGGGTGGCCCAAAGTCACTCTTCCATTTTAAAAGGAAATAACATTTATTTCTTAATAATTCACATTTATTCTTTTATAAACAGAAAGCACATTTCTTAAAAATAAATGTTATTTAGTTTTGAAAATTACATCCTTTAAATAACTGCCGTTTTGGCCGACGAGGCCCACTTCCACCTAAACGGATTTGTTAATAAACAAAATATGCAATTTTGGGGGACAGAAAATTCAAGAATAGTTCACCAACGTAGTCTGCACCTCGTAAAAGTAACGGTTTAATGTGGTGTAAATGCGGAAAGAGTTCTTAGACCTAATTTCTTTGAAGATGAGGCAAAAAACCCACTAACCGTCAATGGCGAAAGGTATCGAGAAATGCTAGAGAATTTTGTGCGTCCTGCAGTCGAGAACACACCAAAGGTATGGTGGCAACAAGATGGTGCTACTGGTCATACAGCTCGCCCGACAATTGAACTCTTAAGACAAATTTTTGGAAGAAGGATAATTTCGAGAAATTCTGAAATCAAGTGGCCGTCACGCTCACCTGACTTAACTGCTCCAGACTTCTTTCTATGAGGGTATTTGAAAGATAGAGTAAAACGTAACAATCCTCAAACCATTCAGCAATTGAAGGCAAATATTGGTGAGGAACTTGAAGAAATAGGCTAAGAAACATTACGACAGGAAATGGTTCACGCCTTAGAAAGAGCGCGTCGATGTGAAGAGCAAAATGGCAGTTATTTAAAGAATGTAATTTTCAAAACTAAATTACATATATTTTCAAAAAGTGTGTTTTCTGTTTATAAAGAATAAATGTGAATTATTAAGAAATTAAAAAGGGGTTTTCTTTTAAAATGGAGAAGTTACTTTTGGGCCACCCTGTATATAACAGGCTGGCCTCATTGGTGCAATGAATCAACATATAAAAAAGTACAAAAAACAATACAAAAACGCTCAAAATTTTTTTTTATTAATTTTGACAAAAGAAAAAACTTTTTATGTGCATCAATAACAAAAATGAATAACTGTTAGTTGTAAATAATATTAAAATTCGATAAAATTTTTGAAAAGTGTGTTTTTTGTATTAAAAATACTTGACTCGAGCATAAATGCAGTTAAAAGATCTTCATTTCGTGTTAAAAATTTTTTTTTTTCATTTTAAATCCAATTCGAAATGGTATTTTTATGTAAAAGATATTAGCATTTAAAGATGTTTTACCTATTGTTATCCGAAATAGATAGGTATCGTTCAACAGACTTATAGTAAGCTCTGCAGAAGTTGAACGGTCTTCAGAGGTAAATTAATATTTAGTTTTTGTAATTTGAATTCGATGACGTCTGCAGTCTAGATGGTAAATCATTGATCTTCCATACCGGGGATTTCATGTTCGATTAACAAAGAGATAAGTCTAGTTAAAAGAGTTAATCACTTGCTCATAATAATTTACTTAAATAATTGGATTGCCGACACGTACGAATTATCACTAGTAACATGCATAACCTTGAATATTCGTTTAAATTCACTTTTGCACATTACCAGTGCAAAAGTGAAGAATATAAAAGAAAAGAGTGTAAGATTAATCTTTAACCATCTTTATATTTATATTAAAAAAATATATCCCATAGAAAAAACGCACAGAGAAAGAAACGACCACATTTGTTATTTAGTAGGGTCATAAATTTACTTAAAAAATATCTGGTATATTTTGCTCGTCTCATCTTCAAAACTCAATAAGTAGGTCGGAGATATCAACCACTCAAAATAATTGAGTCGTAAGTTTTTTTTTCCGAAGAAATTCAAAGGTATTCTCAGATAGAGATATTTGTAAACTCATATGATGAATTTCATTTCTATCCCCGAATCCGTATTTCATCGGCTCAGTTCACAATTGCTTTAACTTTTTTTTAACTATCAACATTTTACGCGTTAAAAACGACTAAAATTTATCAAATATCAATGTATTTTTTTTATATAAAATCAATCTAAAAGTCAATGTTACGTGTTCAAAAATGATTTTTCCTAAAATAATGTATGTACGAGTATTTTTATCATTAATCTTAAGTAGTTTTTTATGACTCTATTTTTATCTATAAATTAGGTAATAATTATTAAAGATGAATCGTTTATGATTTTTTTTCAATACGTGGTCTTAATTAACTCTTTAATTTCACGAGAAATGGAAGAAAATAAATTTTAAAAAGTTAAAAGTAAATTTGTATTCTGAAATTCTACTTATATATGGTAGTAAAAAACGAAATTAGAGAGAATGATCAAGTATCAAAAGGTCTGGGTTCATTTCATAACATCCTTCCAATCGAAATATACGAGTGAGAATATGCGAGTGAGGCCGTCCGAGTGGGTACCAGATGTTTATTTTGTCTATGTCGTTGTACACGTAAACTACGAGTATAACACAACAAATATAATGAATAAGCTTTTGACACAATTATAAACACAATAAATATGTACAAATATTATTAAATATATAAACACATACTAGCCCATATTCATTGCCATCGTTAACAAAGATATTTTATAGAAGTCCAAATTTTGATGAACAAAAAATAAACTAGAAACCCGAATAATAAAAGTTTACTTAATTTATATGAAAATCGGAACACATTTATTAAATTTTCATTAAATTATATGTATTCCATTTTTCTTTATCTCTTAAGCAATTGTGTAGCGCTTATGGGCAACATTTAGTAAATTTAAAAACATGTAATCTACTCGTGTTTATTCGATCACATTTTTCTTCTTCGAATACTGGTTTAAATTTATATACGACTATTCCTCCTTTGCAATAAATACATTTAAGTTCTTAAGTTTGTTATTCTTCCCGTCAGGTTTGCAATATCAAGGCTACATTTTCGGTATATGGGAATGAAATCTTCCTCGAATCGAAACGAAAGGATCAGAACGGAAGTTCTTTATGAGTGATATAGGAGACAAAACAGCGCTCAAGAAATCAATCGATTGATATACATATTTCTAACGATGAAATGTAAAATTTAATGTTTAGACTTAAGTTTTTTTTTCATTATGAAAACTGTTGGCATTTAATACAGCTCTAGTTGGGAGACATATAGTAGATAACTTGTGTAAAACAAATTTTACTTGTTTGTTGATTTCGATGTTTTTTATCTTATTAAAATTAAAATATTTTTTTTACTTCTACTCGAAAGCTGTTCAAATATGAAAACCTAGACACATCGGGAACGAAGCCACCGGGAGTGTCCACCTAGTCGAAAATCCAAGAATTCCATTAAATAAACCATCAAGATATAAAAATAATCTGTGTAAAATTATTTATTTGAAAATAAAACAATTATGTAGAATCATACAATAAAAAAAATTGTAAAAAAAAATGTTCAAAATGTGTAATATTAAAAATGAGTTGTAACCATGTTGACCAAATCCAGGGATATTTCAGGTTCAGACAAGTAGATATGCTGGAAAATGTAAAGGAATGTAAACATAAGATACATCTGTCACAGGTAGGCGTACATAAGAGAGCTGTGTGTTAACATAAATCAAGTCTACATACAGATACGGTCTCAGGGCACGCTCCCCACTATTGACAATCAAGTTCATGGGAGTTTTAGCTACAGATTTTTTTATTTGATTAAAAGTTATTATGCTGATTCCAAAATATGTTATAAAAACATGAAAAATAGAAAAACGATATATTATATGCTTCATTATTACCTTATACTTTTGGTTTGAGGTTACATAATCGAGAAGGCAGATTTGTCCACTTCCTGACTGTCATGCCCCAACTTTTTCTCACACAACCACTCCCCCTGCTCTCTATTATTCATTTTGAGGATACGTGCTGGCTTTTTGCTTCAATACTGGCCTATAAACTATTATAAATAAACTCTTGTAACTAGCATTGGTATGATATTCCCCTAGCAATATAGCTGAAGAGTCTCTATATTCGTAAAAATAATTTTCGTTTCTTTACAGGAATCATGAGGCTTGGATAACGGATGACTTTTCATTAGATCACCATTTATTTCATTGTATTGTTTTATTATAATATCGTTATATACAGTACAACCTGGGGGCTTATTGTCACGTGACAATCTCTTTTAACCAACCTCAATTGCTAAAGAGCCATGAAGTTTAAAAACAGACTTAAGCTCATTTTAAAAATGAATACCAACGCGAATCGAAAACGCAACTCCCAGGAAGACAGGCGTCATTCGAAATACACTATATATGTATTTTGATTGTCTAAAATGATGATTGTCTAAAAACATCGAAACCGGTGAAAAATATTGACCATGAATTTTTTTTATGACCAAAAAAAACGTATGTTAGTGAAATAATTTGTTATAAAACAATAATTCATATATGATAAATGTTCAAAAATTATATATATTTTTTAATTCAGGATTGGATTATACTTTTGTTGTTTTCTCTTATATAGTAGAAAAAATACGTACAACGTTTTATTACTAAAGTATTTTAACTTATGCGTTAAACCAAGTACGAGTATGTAACCATCTCGAAGTTTGGAATAACAATTTTTATCTCATCGCCGTATTTGACAGGTTTGAATACGAATTGCTGAAAATAAAAATTACTTGTAAATCAACCAACAACATATATTCACACTTTTAATGCTGCTACAAATAATTTGCAAATTTATTCAATACTAGCTGTACCCGGCCACGCGTTGCTGTGGCTCAGTCTGGTTAAATGGAAAATAAAGAAAAGAGAAAGCACACGTTTCTAATATGTTTAATTTCACAATGTGTTTAATTTCACAAATAATTTCACATGTGGGTATACAATATTTTTTATGTCTTTCAGCCACTCTCAGTCTGTCGCGTTTATTGCCGTGCTCGCAAATGATCGCATCACTCCAAGAGGTCAATTCACGATATGATTTGAATTCAAATGAAAGATCGATTGCACTGAAAAAGAAGAAAGAAAGTTATAACAAAAACATATAAAATTGCGAAACATTAAAAAAGGAACCGAATAATATTGTTAAGTTCGTAAACGTCTTTGTTCTTGGCGGCAACAATAGCTCGTTCACTCAGCCAATCGTGATTCTTATAATTGATTTGAATATTGGTAAATACTTTTTCAACCAATTCTTCTTTTGATGTCACAATCACTGATACAGCAGTATTTTCGCAAACGCGTCATTTTGACATAACGTGAAGAAAGCATTTAACGTTGTAGCCGGTGGATTCAGGGCTATTTGTTGCAAATTTGCAGCTCTGAAATAAACGCGTTGTCCATTTTCTAGATGTACTGCTAAGTGAACAACAGCTGGACTTCGTTCATGTATGGGAAATGAAAGATTTCGCCATACAGCTTCATTGCTGCTTATGTATCTTCCAGCCTGATACTGTGCGATTTCATCGATATGTATGACCGCATTCCCATCCCGCATTCTGGTTGCACGCCAAAAACTACCATGTAGCTGCCTTTATTCACGTATTGTACTTACAAATGTATTTGATCGATTTAACGGGGTTACAGTATTCCACGTTTATGTGCGCTTTGTATGTTTTTGATAGCAAAAGCGAATATGCAATAACCCAATGGTTGTCTACTTTGATGTCACCATTTCACATTTGTATGGTTGCTAATTTCCCGCCATCTTCTGTTGATCTTCTTCTTTATAAAGGATATCCATCGTTTCCTGTAACCGTGTTGGATACTAATGCTCGAGGATATCGCTTAGATCATTTTCCGTCTATCATGCATGGTGAATTTGGATTCAGTGTACCGCAAGGTCCATGTATCATATATTTCGTCACAACTTCATGCAAATCCTTATCGACGTCGGCATCGGGTATTTCAGCGCACATTACATTGTCGATTTCGTTTGAAGTGATTTTGTCATAGAGCCAGATTAGTACTATATGTGCATGTGGCCATCCTCTCTTTTGCTATTCCACTGAGTATATCCAGCAGCGCACAGACCGAAACACTTCATGTTTTACCATGAGCTGTTGTATATCGTCCCAAGCTGAATTGCATGTGAATGTAGTGAATAGGTCTGGACACCCGTAGTGACGAACATACGCAATTGCATATTGAGCATACTCATGCATATGACGTGGACTGCCTGTATATGAAGATGGCCAAATCGTTAGTCTTCAAACGTTAGTTGTATTACCGTCATTTACAACTGTATCTCGCAAATGAACGTATTCTTCAGAGCGAAGATTGGTCTGATTCAAACGAATGAATATAAAACTAATTAAAAAATCTCCATTTCTATATACGATTTGATATATTTTGAAATATAAACGTATAGATAAAATTAAATTCTATATAAAAAAGATACTTTTGATATTCCTAATGACCTATTTCAGCCACTATCAGTCTGTCGCGTACATTCTGTTGAGAACGAACCAGTTCTGAATCTGCAGAACGCGATCGCCGTGCTCGCAACCGTGCATCCTCAAGTCTGGCTACACGTCGTTCTGCTGCTTCCTCGAAATTGTGAAACATTAAGTTATGAGACAGTGAAATTCATCCTGGGGTCATATCAACCTGCACCTTTCCGTCCCCAATTTCCAGCAATTGATGTGAGAATATCTCAGCTGATCGATTGTTTTGCAGCTGGACACGCATTTGTCAAATATTTGTCCAATAGGAGTATTGTTAAGGAAATACAGAGATAATTGGAACGAATTAAATGTTAAGCAAAGAGAGAGATTATTGGAATTAATTAAATGTTAAGGAAAGACATTGCAAACTACGCACGAATTAAATTTGGATGTGACATGTTTGGACGCGTCATTAATGAACAATAAATATCTATTCTAATAAATAGCAAGTTATTTAGGTAAATACATTAAAAAAAACAACAATGATGACAAATTAATACATCTTGTTACAAATAAGCAAAAATTTGTCAGTTCGTTTAAAATAAATATGACGTTTGTCAAAAATGTACATACCAGCATCACGTTGTCTCTGTGAAGCAAATAATCGCGTCACTCCAAGAGATCAATTCACGATATGATTTGAATTTAAACGAAAATCAATCAACACAATTAAATTTTATCGCTAATTGAACAGAAAAATAAAAAAATAAGTTAAAAAAACTAAGTGAAAAAGATAATCTTAGAGGTAGGTATGTTAACAACGCACATTATGAAATGAAAATGGCGGATAAATTAGCGCAGATATTTATTATTGTTTATTATAAAAAATAAAAAAAAATAGTTTTTTCATCGAATTAAAAGAGACTTTCTTGAATTAAATTCCACAGAACCATTTCCTAATCCTAAAAAAAATCGTTAACAAATCGAAAAAAAGCAATGCATAAAATCAACTTTTCCTAGGAGCTAAGAAGTTTCACTCTACCACGCGAGAGTATCACGCATCTGTTTTTTTATACATATAAGTTATATTTATTTTAGCGATCCTCGATCTTTTTATACATGTAAGTTATATTTATTTTAGATCTCTTTATACATATAAGCTATATTTGTTTTAGCGATTATATTTATTTTAACGATACTCGAAATATTTCAAAACAAATAAAATTTTAGTTGAATATTTTTTACAAATTTAGTATTAGTTCTGCCAAATATATTTCCTGCGCTTGCGCTATAAAGTCTAGACTCAGCCATATTAAGATTTTCTCAAGCTGCTATGACACAATGGAACTTATCCTTATTAACACAAATTTTATTTTGACGTATCTTGGATTCTAACCTAATTTATCGTAGAATTATTATTCAACAGGAAATATTTATTATCAAACAAACAATTATTTTATATTTTATGTATATAGACTAAATCATTGAATATCAAATATTAATTACTAAACCTCGAAAATGCAATATGCTCAACTGTCATAATATTTTGACAGTTGATATTCAATATTTGATATCTTTGTCCCCGACAGGTTCGCCTAGGTAATGTTTTCTGATTTAAAAATTTTATTATATACACTGATATATATATATAAATAAAAATCAAAAAACATTTCCGTTGACGAATATTAACTTTACTCAAAATTTCAAAGCGATCGGTAGAGAACTTCCGGAGATTAGCTAGCAATAATTAACGAACATTTACATTTTTATTTATATAGATTGGGAGCGACGTGTCACCGGGAAGTGATTTGTAGGAAATCCTAGGAAAAACCATAACTCGATCAAATAATGCAATAGACGAATAATATATGTCTTTGAAATGCGATGATGGAGACGACTCTTGCCCAATCCGTGATAACGCCTGTGCACCTCACTCGATTATTGAAGAGCTCAGGGTTGAGATGCGTCTCTCTATGCCGTGTGCAAAAAGAATCTTACCATACTTTGAGCACAAAACGTGGGAGGAGAACAACCACTTTGAAAGATCAATTCTGACAAGAAGTGTGTATGGCAAAAGGAGCAGAGATTAACCACCCGTCTGATAAAGTTACCGAGTTAAAAACCGCAGACAGCTCATTTGAGGAGATGCTACATAAGGAAAAAAATCGCTTGTATCAAAGAGAGATCGTTGATGACTATGGTGATTACGAACCACACCATTAAGAGAACGACAAAGAAGAAGAATATCACTTGTCAGACTCCCTTTTGTGGGCTAGGTTTCGTTTAAGTTGCAGCGTATTCTTGAACTCCAAAAATCCATGTTTTCTTAACCTTTTTTTTCTTTGACTTTCGTTGCATGCAGGGTTTACCAAGTATTATTTTTTGGTCATCTCTAAATATTCCAGACTTGCTCTCTTCAACTTTTGACTGATAAGTGCCACTTCTAATAAATATGTCAATAACAATCCATCTCTACACCCACGTTTCTGCCACATGACGCTTATGCTCTAATGATTTAGTAAGCACTAGCCATTCAACACTTGACAGCATCGCTGGTCGTTTGACAACTTGTTGACCTAACCTTACACTCTGAACAGCATGGACTTATTACAAGTCACAACGAATTGTCATAATTTAACGGTATCATTACTTTACAAGTTCTCAATAAAACTTCAAGGTTTGTCGTTGAAAATATTATATGAGCTGGTTTCCCCATCCCAATTGTCTATATCCTTATATACTTGAGTGCTTCAGTAGATACTGAATAGTACCATTCTTAGATGGAAATAATGTTAATTAAAGGAAACGCGCTAATAAAAAAACATAACTTAAATAATGACTTATTGAACTTCAGCCTCATAAAGCGTATTATGGAAATACTTATTTTTTTATTTGACTTTGGTACCATTTATTTAATAAGGACATTCAGGCGCCGTCAACATTAAACTGTTGAACAGATATTCTTATTTTAACCAATTTACTTGTTTTTATGCTTTTACGAGTATGTATATTATCCTAATTTTCTGGATTTTCAATATCCAGTATTTTTTTAGTACAAACCTTTTGGAATTTTATTCAAATTAGATCCATCATTGCTTGATTACTGTCACTTTTTTTCATAAACTTTGTTATTTTTAGATTTTCCCATAATTTAAGGCACGAAAATAACAAGTTTTTTGTTAAATTAAAGTTGTAGTTTACAAATGTCTATGTTACATCCATTACGTCAAAGGAAAGATATAAAGCCAGACAATGTTTATTTATTTTTTGTTTTTCCAGGCCCACAGTCTAGCATTTTTCAATCCATAGAAACAAACTAAAATATTTTTTTAGACTTACTCCTACACTTGTATATCAGTTTTAGTAATAATATATATTGACACACCATTCACAATAACGCATAGCTTAATTTCAATACATTAATAAACAATATTATTTATTCAAATAAAACGTGAAGGCTAAAAAAACCTTCTTAGTATATATGTTATTCTTGTCTCTCTTGTTAAAATGGGTAGTGGCAGGGAATAATGTGTACCTCGAGTTCGATTACCGTTCCCACACAGATTTTTTTTTGAAATGCTTTAAGTTTGGTTTTCTCTGAAGGACTTCTTAAGGTCTTTCTGGTCGGTTGATCAGATTGCTGGTAAGGAGTAAGTCTTCCAGGTTTTACTGTATACAACGAAAGCGAATGCGCTTTCGTAATATAATCTTATACTCGTAATAATAAGATTATCAAATCCCATTCACGCGATTCTTTTAAAACATGACTCGGGGTAAGACTGAAGGTATAAATTGAATCAATTTAGAATGAAGCATAGAAATTATAAAAAAAAGAAAATAAATAATTGATGTATTATACTAAAAAAATATCTGTGAAGAAATTCAAGTATTCCTTTATTAAATTATATGTGAAGAAATTCAAGTATTCCTTTATAAAAGGCCCCATTCAATAATCAGACTAGAAGACGACGTGAAAAATGACGTAGTTCGTATACATAGTTCTTATTGGCGCACCTGTGCTCTTTAAAATAATAATAATAAATGGATAATTAAGAAGAATTGAGAGCTGGCTCTCCTCAAGAGTGAAATAATTGGTGTGTTTGGAGGTGCATCAAGAAGTCAGCCCGAGATCTCGGACTATTCTTTTTGTTATTTATTTAGACACTTTATTGTAAAATATACGAATGGCGAGTTCATTTCTTAATTCATCAATTTCTCCCCACCAGCCAGACAAGTGTTAAAGCATTAAAAAACAGTTAAACAAAAGATTTTCAAATATCACCAAAGACTGGCAAGGAAGAAAGATGATGAGACAGGATAAAAATAGGAGCTTTGAAGAAACACATATTGTCATTGAATAGAAATGTTATATTTTTTTATGTCGCTGTTCAAAGTAAGCCAATGAGGGTAAAACTTTTACGGCAGTCAGTAACATATTTCAGAGTCTCACAGCATGAACAATAAAAGACGACATGAAGGAGTGATGAAACGGAATGTAGTACCAAAAAAACGTAGATTAATGTTTATTAAACATGGTTCCAAAATTTAAAACATATACTCGTATTTCAGAATTTCCTCTATCTACCTCTAGTAATATGCAGCATGATTTTATGCATATATGATTTATTTAAACAATAAAGGATAAAACCTTTTGTTAAAAGTATCAACGGACAAAATTGGTTTTCACTCTTTGTTTTGCTAATTTTAATTAAATCAACTTTTTATGTTTAACTCAAAAACAACTGAAAGCCCTGTATAATTCATTTATGATTCAAGCTAAAGTTTCTGCGCCAAGAATTTTTTTTGAATGAGTAATATTTTTGGAAGAATTTGAAAACATAAAGAGGATATAATTAGATTTATGATTCACATACTTCCTATCTGTCCGCCTTCTCGCTATCTATAAGATATATTTTTTGGAAGTTACTTTTGAGTACATATTTACATACTCGTATAATATCCTCAAGCACAATATTTAAATTAGTTAGGCTTTTTAAAGTATTTAATCCTTATATTTTAAAAGAAAAACATTCGTTGATCAATGTTTTAATATTTCTGTATTGTTTTCAATATTTTATTTATGTTCGAAGATGTTCCTTCGGATTTGAGTAGAACTTAAGAGTACCAGTTCGTCTTCACCAAATTAATTGATTGTTACGAATCTGTCTAATAGGGCTGGGTATTATGACAGCGTTTTTGCCGTAGCTGATCCTGTACTATGGAATTATCTGAAGAGTTAGCGATATAAGTGACGTGTTTAGCTTTAGGAAGCACTTGAAAACAACCCTTTTTGGGAGCTCTTATCAAATGTATGATTACATAAGAAAACTATACACATACACTACACACTTACATTGCATATCGGAAGATCTACAAAGTTTCTTTGTAGTTCGTCTTCCCTCGATAAGTTTTTTCACCAAATATGTTTTTTAAACACATCCTACTACGGGGAAATACCTCACCTTATAGCCGCAGCCATTACCTTCCTTTAGTTACACTCAACTTATGCATATTATTTTATAGTATTTTTAATCCTTTAAAAATTTCTCTAAAAGAGCGTTTTTATTTATCTGAACCTTTAATCCTAAGCCACGACGTAACTCTCGTAGATTTTTTCTCTCTCTTTTTTTCGTAAGGTTTGTTTCTCTCAAACTTTGCGAGATGCCTGTAAATATGAACAAGTTTCAATGTGTTTTTTTTTGTATTGGAATGGATTGATTATGTAGATGCATTATTTTCGAATACCATTTTATTATTTTTCTTGTAGGGCCATTTAATGTTTGAACCTTGATCTGACTCAAGTTTTTATTTTATGTGTGGGTTTTTTTAAAAATTGTATATGATTTATGTAAATGTTTATAATTTTTGTGACAAATTGTATTTATATTCATCCACACTCACAATTTTAATTTCAGCATTACTTTTGTTACCTTTTATAATGGTCAGTAAAAAGTCGTACACTATAATAAAATAAAACAATATCTATCAATAACAGTATGTATGAATCCCGAGTTAAAGCGTCCTTGAAGAGAGTCTGCTCTCTAAATAAATTTATGTTTTATTATTATGTTTTTTATTATAACATTTTTCATAACATGGTATGGCCGAAAATAATTTGAATTCAATTTTCCTAGAATTTGGAACTCTAGCCCAATCCTTGGTGGTTTTTGTTTGGATTGTCTATTGTAAATATTGACTTACTATTATATATATAGCGTCAAATTTTCTACCAATAAAAAAAAACGCTTCACCGGAATATTACATAATTTATTTTCTTTTAGGTGTTTAATTAATTGATAAGTCAAAGTTTATTTAGTACAACAAATTAAATATTCAGTGCAAATGTAAGTGGAATACAACCTAGAAGAAGACCAAAGAAAACTAGGCTAGATCGAATGAATGTTTTGAAAGAAAAAAACTAAAAAAATCAAAGAAATTCTTCGAGTTGTTCTTCAATGAACGTTAATGTTTTCAGAAAAAATATTTATTTCCTTTTAATTAAAAAAATGTACAAAAAAATGAGAACTATTTAATGCATTTTATTAGTCTTGCAACGTGGGAGTTTTTAAAAATAGTCATAAAAACCTTTACAAAAACAATGCTTACAAAAACGCAAGCAACTATTATAAAATAAAAGCATTTTTACATACGGCTCCTCAAATACCTTAACAATTTTAAGATAAAGTTTTTTTTTCCATCATCTGCATCATTTTGATATTTCAGCTACATAAGAGGGGAAGTCGGGGCATTTCTAAGCCGGGCGATAACCCTTTGTTTCCAGTGCGCCACCCCGCGCCGCTTGTATTGTATTTCCTTGTTCTATTGTAAAAATATGCCTTTTCTCTGGCGCCTAGTTTTACATACCATATGTTCCGTATTTCGCATACATTTCCTTTGCTCTTCAGGGATTCCAAGTATCTAAGTCACACGGGGAATCAAAATTCTTCAGTAAATTCTTGACTTGCCGTGCTTTCTTTTTGAATAAGAATTTATGGAAAAGCTAAATTTGAATTGTTTTTACATTAAATATCTATTTTTTACTTTATTTAATATTTTCGAGTATATTTTTCAATTCTAAATATTATCTCTAAAAGCGGAAACAGTAGAAATGTGATTGTAGTTAAATTAAAATTGACTTTGTATGCAATTTAACCTTTTGTAGTGATTGATGTTTTTAACATTCGACAGTGTTTGTTTGATGTTTTCAACATTCGATAGCGTTTGATATTTTTAACATTTTGTAGTGTAACTACAAAATGTTAAATGAATCCCACCTACTTTACTTGGAATGCTTCTGAAAAGGCTTAATATCAGTAAGATTAAGATTTCCCTTAGTCATTGTGTTAAAGAACCGGCGGGAGTGAAATAAAACTTCAGTCAACTTAGAAATTATGAATCTGTACAAACACTGAATAAACGAGAACAAAAAAAATATTACTAGTATTGAAACCCTATGGCTAACAAAAATGGAAAGAAGAATAATATTAATGATTGAATGTCTACATTTTTTTTTCCATAAACCAATTCATTTTTGATCTCAAATATGCTGAGATGAAACATTTTACTACCTGTTTGCTACTATCCCAAACAAACTGGATTCAAAAGAGTGTTAACAAGTTGTTATGTCAAATACCCACGTATTAACATCATATAAAAATTACTCTAAGAATAGGTCATTATCTCCTGGCGCATTTTTGATAAATATACTGAAATATTATATTAAAAGATCAATTTTCATAGCGCCGTTAAGAAAGCAGACCTTTCTCAAGGCTGCTCTTACTTAAAAATATAATCCGTTTTTTCAATACAAAAACAGTTTTTCAACATGTACTATATATTGACGATTTTCATTACAGAAAAAAAACACTCAAATGTATTGATGAGCCCTAGTAGAATAGACGCTTGTCTTTCAAATCGTGGGTTACGGGTTCGATTCCCATTGATAACCAGATTTTTTAAAGAAACCCAATTTGGTGTTTACTTAAAGCTTATTCAACCATTTTCTGGTTGGTTAAAAGACATTGCCACATGGCAATAAACCCGATAGGTTGTACTGTATATAACAAAAGTGTGACACAGTGGATTTTGTTACTGTTTTTTTAATAATGTAACCCATGTTACCTTCTATAAGACGTGATGAGACATTCAAATACGCTACACCCACAAAAATGTTTAACTCTTTTAATATGATACTTTAGATCTCTGTTATGGATATTTTTCTTTTTGTAAATTAAATAGCTTCTTTATTAAAATGTTTTTTGAGTTGCCTGTTGAACCCATAAACTAAACTTTGAGTTACAAATATTTAAGAACTCTACAAAAATAAAATACGTATGTTTATTTTTTCATAATTAAGTCGTGTGTAAAGTTTTATTCACAGTTCACATATTGTATATAAATGAGCGAAAAAAATATTTTATATGGGGAAATAAGCAGTGATAGAAAAGATTTTCAATAAATTATCAATGCATCATACAAAGAGGGAAATATATATATAAAAATAATAATAATTGGAAAGAAATAAAAAAGTTCTTCTAAAATTGGTCAATGAATCAAAAATAAAATTCGACACAGTTCAGCAGCAGTCACGGAATATATAAATACCTGAAGCTCCCCAATGCCCTTTTTCCCTGTATTCCTCCAAAACATTAAATGTTATTCACAATATTTATATATCCCAAAATGTTGTTAATTCATTTCATTACCGAAAACCTAATAAACTAAGTGCTTTTTGCTAAGCTTTAAGAGAAGCGGAAATATTTGGAGTGTGTACTGAGCGCCAAAAAACCTATTAGGTGAGAGAAAACACGTTTAAAGCCTTATTATGGAATAAAACTTGCGATTATGTACCTTAAACATACTCACTTGAACACTTTATGGCTTTTTAAGAGTAGGTTTTTAATCAAATGTGATTAATTTTGAAGCAAAGTAAACAAAAAGGTGTTAAGACTATTTAGTTGAATTTATACTGTTTTTTCAACAAAAGTAACACAATATTGTACACGGTTACACATGATACGTCGTTATACGTGATATCATTAGTTATCTTGATGAGTACTGTAGTCGTACTATGTCTAGACCGAAAACTGAATTGCAAGGAATTAAGAACCTTATTTAAAGATAAATGTGCCAAAAAATAATTATTCATACTCGTATTTTGGAAAAGTTTGGAAAAAACAGGAAAGATTGAAATTGGTTGGTATTCCTTTGTTGAAAGAAGATTCGGATTGTTCTGTAATGGTAACATGTATGTATATTTCTACGAATCCAGAAAGATGCACAATCAAAAGATATTTTATGGATTAAATGATCTAAAATATTTGTACTTCAAATTTAGTCAATTAAGATGAACCGGGTTAAAATAATATCTGTACTACTGACATTCAAAATTACTGATATTATACACTTCTTTGTGTTAATTATTATCAAAAATATTTTTTTCTCTAGATTGACTTCTCATCAAACTATTCATAGGAGTAAATACCAAAATAAATAAAGTTCCCAAGAGAAAGAACAATAAATCTTAATAAATAGCAGTTTAGTTAACAGATGCGACTGAGGTTTTTTTTCGACTTTATGAAAGGCAATTATGATTTGAACATTCACTTCAAGTACAAATAATAATATTCTAATATATTTTTTCACGATTGGATAAAAGAAATTAAAAATAAGGCAATAACTTTACAATATTTTTATTTAATATAATGAATTTGTAATACAAAACCAATTAATTGTTTTTCCACCACCGTTGAAGTAAATAAAACACCCAAACGATTGAACATTTTTTAATCCGATATGAGTATTATACGATATAATAATTCGATGAATTTTAAACATCCAGACTTTCTTATAACTTATAAGAACTTATTATTTTCAGTACTTTATGAATTAAAATGTTTTAAGATCCTAGATAGTTTAAAATCCTTCTTAAGTAAAGTTTAGACACGTTAAACTAGCTTTCGTGGTATGACAGAAAACCAAAGTAACTAATAATCAAACTTTCTCGGTCTATGTTAATTATTTTGGATTAATTAAGAGAGCTCGTGGTGTTGCATAATGTCTTACTTTAGTAGTACTTTAACTACTTATGTAGTACTTTAACTACGGAATATTTTTTATCCAATTCACTCGTTCAGGCGACTAAACTCGTTAAATTTTATTCATATCGTACCTTCAATGCTAGATTGTCCATTTGATTAAAAAAAACATGACATTTTTTAATACGACCTTTGACCTATATAATTGAGATAAACTCTTAATCCAGACCTAGTTTTTTCGGATATATTATGGTTGTTTTCTTTTCATTGAATTACATTGTTCAACTCAATTCCCACTCCCGCTTTAAAATAAGTTTTAGTAGCATAACATAGGGCGGAAACAAGAACTGTAATTTTAAATTTCAATTAAGCTCGGCAATCGTGTACCGCTGCATGGTTAATTTATAGGTTATTTAGATGACGTGTGTCCATTATAAATATTATACGTTTGACAGCTATAAAATGGCGGCAAATTTTAAATGGCAGTTTTTGTTGCGCCACCCTATAAAATAATAACTTTGGTAAATGGGAATCGATATCATGACATGATTCAAACTTTTTTTGGCTTGTTTGTTTTTTTCATTGATTAAAAATTGCAGTTTTTGTTGAGCCACCAAATATAATATATACACCAAATATTGTTTTAAGTATATACCAAATATTTTTTTTGGTTATTATTTTCTTTAAGTCAGTTTTATCGTAATTATGTAATTTTGACTTATAAAAGTTTTACATTAAAGGTACGACATAATTTTGAAAGTTAAAAAAACCCAAAAGCAAACACAATTCGTAAATATGTTATGTATTCATAAAAATAACATGGCATTAAATTAAATTAAACAAAACTACTAATTTTAAATTAAAGCCTAAACAACAGCCACTTTTAGCAAGTATTTTAAACCTTATTTTTAGATCAGTTGTAATGGTATAAAAATAATTAGAAAAAAATGTAAGGCTCAATTTTTCAACACTGTTTTAATGAAACATTAAGAAAATTAATTAAACCGTAATTTGAGAAGTACAGTTTTTTTTGCATATTTTGTTTATGTTGATATATTTTTTTGATTTTGGTTTATTATTGTAATGGTAGTTAAAAGATTTTAGAAAACGGGAGTCATTTTTTAAATAAATAATTATTCGTAACAATAAATTGACATTGCAAGACTTCTCAGGACTTAACATTATTAACCAATTCAGACGATAGTGATTTTAATTCACAATAGTAGACAAAAAATTTAATCTACACACTAAATTAATTACTTTAAACCGTGTGATTCTTTAAATTGGAAATGGTTTAATAATTTTGAAGGAGTGTCGAACCCACAAACTGAAAAGATTTTACTAAAAAAACATTGATAACATATTTACAAATTTTCAGTACTGTGTTTATTTTTGTTGACAATTTGTAATACTTCAAATATAAGGAAAATGGTCTGAGAATTGATTGGGTTTGCAGTGGTTTTCATAAATAATGTCAACAGTCTGAGAATCGAGCTTGCAGTGTATTTAAAAAATAGGAAATGCGTCTGAGAATTGGGGCTTTAATGTATTTAAAAAATAAGGATAAGTGTTTGAGAATTGGAGCAGCTAAATGTGTTCCCAATCACTAAAATAATTCTGGGATTCCCTTGACGAGAAAATTTATTGCTCTGCTAGTAAAACGCTAGAATCCTCACTGATATCTCCACTAAGACCTATAAGAAATGGTTTATTTCAGCGTTGAAAAACCTTTTTGTGTCATTACGTTAAATAATATGTTCAATTATTTTTTTAAAACTATTTCAATATAAATAATATGTAATGAAAAGAGTATTTTTGAAACAAATGCGAAACCTCAAATCTTTTGTCAAAATATTGGTATGAAAATATTACCACAAAAATATTTTTTACTTTCAATGAGTCTTTTCGTTAAAATGATAAGATATTTAAAGGAGTTTGTGTTTCATTTACAAAAAAACTCTTTATTTTTTTAAATTTTATAATTCGACAAAACCAAATAAAAAGACACATCAATAACATTTAACTCATACATAAGTAAGTACAATGAGTCAAATTGGCTATAATAAGATGAAAAATTAACAAATACACTGGGTTCTCTTTAGACTGCCCATACCTCAACATATAAATTTGGCATTGATGGAAAGTGAATAGTACAGTACAAATTTAATACTTCATCAACTCTGCAATCAGCTTATTTTATAGCAACATACTGTGCAAAAATATATCGGCAACCTCAACAAACTGATTCCCCAAAATACGCATTCTTTTTATACGGAAATTTAGTTGATAACTAGAGCTACTTTGTTCATATTAGAAAAAAAACTGAAATGCATTGAAATGACTCAAATATTGGAAAAATCCAAGAATTTCAGAACAATTTAATGTAGTTTTATTGATTTTATACAAAAGAAGTAAATAATTTAATTTTCTTCTTAGTTCAGAGGCTATAAATTCAATCTTCGTTGAAAAAATTTATAATGAATGTCAATTTTGGAATGTCCTATTTAAAATCGATAAATCTAAAAAACTTAAGTTACACTTTTTCAACCGCGTTTTATGACCAACAGAGAAAAGGGATCAAACAGTGGAATTGTATTCAAGCTGCCTACGCACCAGTGAAGCAAATAACAGTGTAAATGTCTTTATCGAAGAAAAATAAATGTCAACATCTTCATGGCCTTATTACAATGATCTATGTGAAAATGTGTTAATATTTCAAGGTTTCCTCATAGATGTATTGTTTTTAAGACTAAGTTATGGAATAAAAAACTGGTAGCAATATTTTTCATACATTTACGAAATAAATTTGTATGTTAACAATGTGCACTAATAATTAGGTGACGAAATCACATTGATATAGAAACAGTAATTAATAAATATATTAAAGATATGCACAACGCTGTTTCGTAACAAAATATTGTATTATCTCAAGAGCGCTTTGTTGTATATTATTTTTAAAAGCACCATTAAATTTATATGTAAGAAATTAGATCTGAAAGTTATATTACGAGTACAACCGGGATGACAAAAATGTTCTCGTATTACAAGTTATAATATTATCTTTCAGACCATTGAAACGACCTTTGATATTATGGCAAAAAAGAGAATACGATCAAATAACGAAGCTGGATTATAGTTCTAATTTTGCAAACCCTCAAACTTTTGCAGAGAAGAGCGTAGCCTCTGGTTAGTGGTTAGGGTGTAAAATTCATGTTTCTATTTCGAATGTCACCGTTTTTTATCCCTGAACTAATATCTCAAGTCACATCGCGAGAATCGGTTTGTGCGGCGGGTTGCCCATCACTGTCTCGAACGATTATAGAAAGAACAAATCTTCCCCACATAGCTCACTCGCTCTCTACTCCGTCGGGACACTCCCGACTTTTGACCTGGTTAACTTTCTATTCCTTATTTCACGGAATATTTTGGAATTTTAAAACATGAAGCACTATAAATCTATGGAAATGTAAAAGTGGAAACATTGGTACCTGAATTTTAATAACTTTTTCATACGTTTGTATTATATTGATTCTTAAGTATATTACTAAGGATGTTTAAGGCGCCATTTAAAAAGACATTAACTCAAATATGATTTTTTAGTCTTCTATTTCTTACCATTAATCCCAAGTGTAAATAAACTTGAAAACTTAGTATAAAGTTGCTTGTTAGAAGAAGTATTTGGACAGTTAAAATCTTTTGCTGAAAAAAATACCCAATCAATTTATTTCTCTAGCGCAATTTAAGAAGCTAAGACACATCTGATTTTTATCTAAGACACATCTACTTTTTACATATTTCTAAGTTTTTAAATAAGTGTCTAATATTTTTTTACAAATTTGCTGTATACATTATAATCTGGCCAATTCATCGCCATGTGGTAATCTCTTCTTCTATGGAAAGGATACTTACTTGTATGTATAAGATAATTATTAGACATCTCTACACATATAGATCATCCATATCCACGAAATTGGAAATAAAATGCTGCATCTCAACCATCTCAATTGAGACATGACTGCTTCAAAATTATTAAGAGGAACATACGAATTAAAATTTTGAATACAGACAAAATTTTAATTTAGTATTGTATAAACAGTAAAGTAGGGCATATATGCGCAATTCTCATTAATTAGTATAGTAGCTCTTAATTGTTATCTAGTTATAAGTAGTACGTAGGTGTTAGTTCTTAATTGTTATCTAGTTATAAGTAGTATGTAGGTGTTAGCTCTTAATTGTTATCTAGTTATAAGTAGTATGTAGGTGTTAATTATTTCTAAGAAATCATATATTAAGATTGAAAAAAAAAAAATTATATGTACCAAAATAAGATTAAGTAAGTTCATAAATTATAACATATAATTAAGATTAGTTGAGAAATAAATGTGTATATATGTATAGCCTTGACAAATATTTGTACAATAATTTACTTTGTTCAATAAAAAAATAAAAAAAGTAGCTCTTAATATACCCGAAGTGATGATTCGGTTCGAAAGATAATATTGTCTTTGGCCTCGCTAACCAAGTCTTCGGATTAAAACCCACAAGAATAGGCAATTAACTTACAATTTACCATCGTACGTATTGTAGCCAACGGAAGTGTAGCCAACATGTCGAAAATAAAATCCATCCGGTCGTGAAAGCCTCAGTACACTTACTTTCTGGACTTACCTCGTATTTACTTATATATTTTTCCAGATTTTGTTAAAAGTCATACTTTTTCAATGTCTTAATTCTTGGTTAATGAACAATATTTGTTTCTTATTTAATTTCAACAAAAAATAATTAAAAACCAAACCTCGAAAAAAAGATCCACCATCCCGAAGAAAATTTTGCAAGTAATCAAACTTTGAAAAGGAATATACCTTCTTGTATTTTCAAAAAATAAAAGCGTCAAATGCCGCTGTATAGCGTATTGATTTTAAAGCTATTTTATATGATAAAAAGTCATTTGACAGTTTTATTATTCATTTTTTTCCCAAGAAGTCCTCAATGCCGGCAGAGAATGCGTGGAAATGAAAGCTGCGATGACAATAAATAAGATTCCCCTCTTGACTTTTTCCAATAAATCACGGCAAAGATTAACGGACCGAAAAATTGTAGGAAAATCGAAAATTGTTTAAAATGAATGTCTGGGAATCAATATAAATACGTAAGGTGTTGTATACTTTTAGCTTTTATTTATCGCATTTCATTGATTACGTCACCCATATTATTGAAGTTTACTAATTATATGTTATTCTTCAGGTGCACTCTTTGGTCTACTTGATACGACACTTATCTCGGGGTTTCCAAAGAAAGGTTCCAAGCTACTACGAGTTTTAAAATTTCTACTGATCATATTTCATGATCAACAACAATTCTGGTATCAAGGCCATTTGAGGTTTAAACCCCGATGACACACTTTTCCAAGCTCCGGTGTCCCCCATAAACTCGCCCAGACGCCCAATATTTCTAGGTGCCCGCAAAAAACCTACATATACTGTTAAATGCGTATATTGTATACGCTCCCACAATTTCCTTTCAAGAACAAACTTTTGTGTCGAGCGGAAGACAACTCGGAGTAATAATCGAACGTGAGCTAGGAATAGTACCCCACATTAGATCGTCTCCGATGAGTGCGATAAACGTGTTTTTAACTGTAGTGTGCTTGGCGAAGCCAATATACCCTTCTATTACTTACGAGCAGAATCTACTGTATTGCAGTATTTTTGTGTTGTGTGCTGTGCAGCCAGGTGATGAACCTACAGAAGTTCTCAATTGCTAAAAGATGATTACTGGTGGTTAACAGTGGGCGCTGTTGGCTATCGATATTGTTTATAGGGCATGCTCGGTGGAAGCATTATCGGTCTTAATAGAGCTCGCTCTGGTTGATCTGAAAGTCATGAGTCGCGCCGCTATTATCCTTCTCGTAAGGGTCAGTCGGCGAGTATTGGTGAAATTCGCTATCACCCTTTGTTAGGGATCCTACCTCATGCGATTTTAAAGTCTGCCTTGAGACCCAGTTATCAGCTTGGCAACATCGATAGCCGTCACCCTTCGTGTGAAAACAGACATTTAAATTTTGTACATACATCAGGACACGCCTCGACTCTCTGTGAGTGTACCCAAGCTATTAAACTACTCAATATCCCTCTGGCTATGGGAGCTTTAATGGTAAATTCTTAAGCTTCAATCTTGTCCTTTTGCCGTGTTGACATTTTTGTGACCATTTGTATCAAACTGAACTGTCTAGGTGTTTCATCTCCCCATCTATCTTTCAAAACGACTTGCAATGGATCTAACCGATCCCAATGTGCAATCATGTACATTTTTAGAATACTTTTATTATACATGCTTACTAAAAGTTCCACCCATATCAACCTGCTTACTTACTTAATTTTATTTACTTGAATAATTCATTGTACAACGTACAATTTATCAGGTTTATTCTTATAATGCAATTTCTTCCCACCAAACAGAAAAGTTGTTTAAGAATTGTATTTTCAGTGGTGGAAGAAATATCAATATTAAAGCTTTTCGTAAAGAAAATAAAATACAGCATTGTAAGATAAAAGGAAGACTGTTATATTTTAATTGAACAATAAATATAATTATTTTGTATGTGGCTAGGAGATAGGAAAGGATATTAGGAATAAGGGTCGTGGAGGAGACAGGAAACACCCTACGTCACTAAAGCAAATTTTAATGTTTTTAAAGTCCCAGTTTGAAATACGCCAATAGCAACTCACAAAAATATTGTTATTATTGCATATTATTATGAATTATGTATGCTAAACTTTTGTGGGTATCGAATGATTTTACTTATATTTCCCTAACAGGACCTAACCAATAAGTGGCGTGGCCTGCTGTTTATAACTGACTCGTATCCTATATGTCACGCCATACGCTGAGGCGTACCAACGAAAAATTCTACACAAACAAGACTATCATCACAATTTATGACATTTTTGTTAAAAATATATGCTCCTTTTTGTATTCATATTGAACTCTTACTAAGATATGTTTTAATCTTATTACGTAATATATTCATTGACTAGGTTATTAACGCCAACAAAACATTTTTTCGGACCATGATCGGCTTATTCTAAAACATTAAAAGCTTTCAAAAGAGAGTTTAACAGCACAGGTCTCCTGATTTTCTTGCAGGGTTAGTGTCAATCATGCGGTATTATTGGCCAAACTATCGCATTGTCATGTATGCCGCATACAATTGATAATAATGTTATCTTGTCCTTTGAAAAGTTTATTGTTTACAAGTAATATTAAATCAACTAAATGATCCAAGACTCTTGATTAAGTAATAAAAACCAGAAATCATATATGTATGTATTAGGGAATATTTAATCGTTGAATTTATTTCATTGCGTTATATTTACGCAATTTGATTTATTTAATTGCTTAATTTTCTCCAAAGTCTTTAGTGTCGGACTACCTTCTCTTATTATTTTCCAAAGTCTAGGTGTCGGGCTACCTTCTCTTAATATTCTCCAAAGTATTTAGTGTCGGACTACCTTCTCTTAATATTCTCCAAAGTCTTTAGTGTCGGACTACCTTCTCTTATTATTTTCCAAAGTCTAGGTGTCGGGCTACCTTCTCTTAATATTCTCCAAAGTATTTAGTGTCGGACTACCTTCTCTTAATATTCTTCAGTCTTTAGTGTCGGACTACCTTCTCTGAAAATTTATATTTCTTGCTTGTTTTGGAACTCTATATTTTTTCTTCAATATTTCCCCTCGTAATATATATGCAAAAATTGAGTCAATTATCCTTTTACATGGCTTGAAAATTTTAAGGAACAGAAATAGACGATAAGATAAAACATTTTTTTTGCTGAATTTTATCATAAAAAACTTTTTACTGTCGGAATATTTTTGTTTTATGTATATATGCAAAGTAGTCCC
>CATKWJ010000897.1:0-36274 GCA_949825065.1 Odontocerum albicorne
ATATATATAATATATATATATATATATATATATATATATATATATATATGTAATAACTCAAAGAAGTTACTATCGAAAAAATTACAATATTTTTTTTGTAGTTCGTCTTCCCTAGGAAGTCTCGGTGCGGTTTCTTACCGAAATGATTTTTCTTAACAATGTACTAGACTCAACCACTTTTTTGTTCTCACACCAAAATTATTTTGGTTTTATGTTATATTTTTATAATTTGAAAAAAAAAAAACAGTGGGTTCGATTTCCAAAAATAAATAAACAATCTTTCTTTGAGAACACCCTCAAGAAGTCTATTCTCAAATCGGCGATATACTCGTATACGCTATATATAGATACATACATTGTTTTTTTATTATGCTTAAACAACGTTTAAAGCTTTTTCAAATGTTCTTAAGCATAAATTAATATAATCAAAATGGTACAATAATATTTTTTCAGGTTTAAAAAGAGTGCAATGCCTTCCTTAGTCTCTATTAGACGCTGAAAAGTCTCCTCCCGAAGTTATTCGTTTATCTCACGATGGAAATAATAAATCGCAAGGAAAATTATAATAAACGAAGCAGAAGTTTTCCACTGAATGGTAACAAATTCAATTTTCACAAATCTTATTACGGTGTTTTCCATCGCTCCCGATTCAGTGGCAACAGGAGTAATTCTTTTGAAGAAAATCCACAAAATATCTCTAATTTCTTCAGGGACAAGGGTGAATCCCATTAGCTACGATATTTGGGTTATTAGGAAATTCGTGTTTTATAAGCAATAAAATATTAAGTTTTAGTAACTTGTTTCTAAAAATTTTAAGCCAAACTTCAAATTTTTTAATTTAAAAATCTTCATTTGAAAACTATGTTTTTTCTTCCTTGACACCCATTTTACACTTGCTATTCCAATTATCCAATTCGATGAGATTTTATTTTAAGTAAGTGAAAAAACGTCATCAAGAATATATCTCTTAGTTTATTTTGTTGTCTATAATTTGAAAAAAACTAAATAATTATTCATGTTAAAAATGTTCTTCAAATAAAATTACAGGAAAGAAACAACAAACATGGTTTTAAAGTACTAATGAAATTAATGGAGTACTGTATTTTGAGGATGAGGAGGTTATTGTCAAAAATGGGCAATTTTTTTTATCAACCGGTTTTTAAGGGTATTCAGATGGAACTTAGCCTGAGAAATAGTTCGACATCTAAATTTTCTCTATATCTTGCAAGATTCAATCTTCAAACCATATTTAAGACTCGTCAATACTCTGCCGTTGTATGTGTGTAGGTGAATGTATTATGTTATTTGGATGTTGATAAATTTTGAACCTGTGAACAAACGTAGGCCTTATATTATCAACTTTTGGTCAGTGGCTTAAAACCTTTTTAGGTGCTAAGTTTTTTTAAATTGCTAATAAACTTAGCCGATTAAAATGAAAAATTTGCATTTAAATTAGACTAGAAACTTTTTTGTAAGTGATTTACAACTGTTTTAGAAAGTTATATTTTTTTATATACTGAAAGCATTTATGTATTTGCATGTATTTTTACTTATACATGATTATTTTTCCCTTTCCCGTTTTCCGTTCCGTTTATTTGTCATTGGCAATCAATTGATGGTGTATTTTCCTCATATTTTAAATTTTGGTATAATGCGTTTAGTTTTTATTTTCTACATACTCTGTAATTTTGTAAATATATTTTCTTAAAAAATATGTTTTTCCTCCTTTTTTCCTAGTATTTAATACTAATTTATGTTACTGTTATTTCGACTGCTTGAAGGAGCAATAAACTAGTAATGGTTTGTTGAATAAAATGCTAATTAAATAAGTTATGCCACTTTTCACGATCAATAGTTGATAAGATGTCAATGAAAAGCTAACTTTTTTTTATTGTAAACCGCTTCGACAATTTATTGCGTTTGAGTTTTGGTAGTTGAATGTATCATGTAATAAAGTAAGCCGCTTCTACATTTTATTGCGTTTGAGTTTTGATAGTGGAACGTATCAAGTAATGAAATAACAAATAAGAATAATAATGTACGATATTTCAGTACTTTCACCGATGACATGCAAAATCGTATCAAAAACATGTAATTATATTTAGATAGATGGTATTTGCCAAGTCGAGCTACTGCCGCGGTACACAGTAATAATTTTGGATCTACTCCCACAAACGTTTCGGCTTCCGGTATGGTTTCCACCTTCCATCGTATTTATGCTTCCACTGCTTCCCGTTTCCTTCGCACGGTTATTTATACTCCCCGATTATTATTGTGTTTCTTCAGTCCACAACCAAGCGGTTGAGATAAAATGGGGCTGTTAAATTTTGCAACTGAAGATCAACGGATAGTATTGAAAACCATGAAGGTACTCAGGTACCCAATGGTGAGAATGAAACAGGGTTGTCATTTTTTTAAATTAATGGTTAAAACAAAGTATTATATATTCTGACATGGCAGAAAAGTTGCAAAAATATTTAATGGCATTTTGCAATCATCGATTTGCGTTAAGCTATGTATAAATCTATAAACAGACAACTAAAATACATACAATTGAACCAACTGTCAAAATTCGACATTTTTTTAGTTCATAATAATGCAACACAATGACTTTGGCTGACTGAGCCGCCAATATAGAATTATTCAGTTTTCGATGTTAAGATCAGTCATTGCCTCTCCGTATTTTTATTAAACCAACAATTGAAACATCACAATATGCAAATGTCACCAAATTCCATAAAAAAACATATTCCTATGATAATTCCATGAGAACTATATTTTAATTAAAGATACACGAAATTTGAAGTAATATTTATTCTGATTCAGAGAAACAAAATTGACTGTTTACAATATATCTTGGCCCCCGTCTTAGGGTCAAGATATAGAAACGAGTTAGAAATGCGAGCGTTACGTCGAATTTTTCAAAACAATACATTATAGAACAAAAAATTAATACATCAGAAAAGAATGCACTGTTTATGATAATAAAAGATATTTGATTACATAAAAAAATGAATGGTGAAAGATTTAGAAACAATGAATTTGAAATATAACGGTACAATCAAATTCTGCAAGATTTAAATGCGAAGTCTTAAAAATAGGAAAGTGACAAGGTATATGGTCGTAGCAGAAACGGAATATATATAATAATACGAGTATATATGCCACGATAGACAAGTGAATATATGTTTTTTCTTCCTTCAATAGGGATGTGGTGTGATGTTGATAACAATGATTAATATATTGATCAAAAAGTTATATTTTTAATCTATCAGAAATAATGGGTTTAAATTCCGAGTAAGAGTAAAGATTATTATTTAAACGGAATCTTATAAATTGCCATTTAATTTTTTTAAATTGTGTGGTTGAAACTATGTCGGATGAGTACAAACATTAATCAATCCGGAACTGAGCTCAAACGGAACCTGCAATTTTCTGAATTTATTGTTTGCAGAGAATGAATACAAGCGAAAAGAAAAGGGTTGACACCCGACTCGATGGACCAACTAGGTGAAGTATGATCATCTGACATCTGACTGATCGACTGACATCCCTATTGCTGCTACTTTCCAAAGTGAGGAATCCAGGAACGTAGGAAAGAACATTTTCCGATTCCTGATACGCATTACAGGAGGTTACGACCTTTATTCATAAAAAATGCTACTGGAGAAGAAATAAATAAGTCCGATACAATAAAATAGTGAAAAGTTTTACCTTGTGAGAACTTAAATCACAATTCACACAAAGAATATTTTTTAAACAGCTGATTTAAGTTATCTGATACACATTAAGTAAACAGTTAAACTGACATTTAAGTTCATTTTTATACGGGTTATTTTAACAGTGTACAATGTCTAGTGATTTAAATCTACGATTTCCGTGATATAGTTGTAAGAGAGGGTTTCACATTCGATTCTCGATTTTACCTGAAAAAAAAAACGTCCAGATCTGGAAAAAGATACCATTTTGTTAAAATACTCGTACTTTCCAGAAGTATGATATATATACGTGTGATGGCAAATTGCTAGTAACTGGCCAACTCTAGTGGTTCTTAACCCTAAAGCTCAATTACTGGAGCCCAAGACAACGTACTGTCCCAGCCATGTTCTTAAGCATATTCCCACCATTACTGGTCGAGGAGTATCAGATATACCAGGAATGAATTTAAATATTTTTTCCACATTTATGAAATGGATTTTGAGGTATTTTTAACAAAACTTTTGTTGCCATGATTTCATTATCGTTATTTAAAAATTAATTTGAATTTATATGATTTATCATATTGTATTATACTTTCGTTGCTTACTTTGCAATCTGGCGGGTTTGTAGCCTCTTTTTTAACGTAACTCTTTTTTAACGAAAATCAGATAGGAACTCATTTTTAGATAGAATTCACATTATACAATATTGACAGGAATCGAATCCGTGATCCCTAGATATGCGTTGTATCAACTAAGCCACGGAGGTCTACGTTTCATCTTATGTAATACAAGTTTGAGAAATTTACGCCAAAAACTTTGATTAATTAATTGTTGGTGGTTTACACAACGATATAATGCCAACAACCAACAGTATTTATTCTCGACTAACGATTGCAATAAAGAATTTTAATCTTTTTAATACATAGTTTCTGAAAAAGATCGATGAATTTGTTTGTCCCTTATACAGCCCAGTATTCATAAGTAATGCTAGCATTGTAGACGTTTAATATTTAATCCACTTTTTCTGAAAAAATAGGATAAAATTATTTCTACTTAACACAACGTACGTGTATAACCAAGATTATTCACTTAGAATGATTGTATTAAAAAAAAAGTATGTTAATGCTTGTATTGTAGACGTTTAACATATAATCCAGTTTCTGAAAAAAATTACGAAACTTATTTGCACTTTACACAATGATGTACATATTAACAACAGTATTCCCTACAAATGCTTGTGTTGTAAAAGTAAAATATTTTTAATCCAAAGAGTTATATAAAAAAAAGGATTAACTTGTTTGCACGAATATACAACAGAGTTTACTTCTTATGCTTCTATTGTAAACGTTTTTATCTTTTTACCAAAAAACTTATTTAGACTTTACGCAACGATATATTATCGACACTTTTTACTACGAATGTTTGTATAAAAGTTGTTTTTTGTTAAGGTTTATTGGAAGTTTTTACAAGTTATACAATAAATAATTTGCCAAACTTGTTAACAGCGTAATAAAGGGTTTTTCAAATTGAGCAGTTTTTTAAAATTTTGAATAAAACACACAATTTGCTTTGATTTCAAAAATCTTTTTATTGATCATTAAATAATAATATTATATATGACATTTAAACACAAAAAACAATATCCAACAAAGGTTCATCTCTTGTAGCTCTACAGATGTTCACTCTTTTGTCAAAAATTTCGATGACATTTTGGCATAATTGCGGTTTTAACTCACCAATAACGCGAATAATTTTGTCCTTCAGCTCAGGAATTGATTCAGGGTCAATCTTATAGACCTGGCTTTTCACGTAACCCCAGAGGAAATAGTCCAATGGTGTCTGATCAGATGATCTTGGTGGTCAATTAACGTCACCGTTTCCGGAGATTACAATACATAAAATAATTCAACAATTTGAACGCGTTTGTTGTGTTAAATACGACTCCATTTTTATAAATGTCATACGAGGGTTGCTACTTAATTTTTGAAACAGACAAGTAAAAACAAATATTTATCATCGAAAATGGCTTTATTGTTTTTCAAAATACTCTCCATGAAGATCAATACACTTTTGCATGCCTTTGAAGCAATTTTCAATGCATTTTTTCCACTCCGAATGAGGTAACTTCAAAACATGCGTTTTGAATGCATCAACCGCTTCTTCAGGCGTCGAAAAAAGTTGACCTCGCAATTTATTTCTGATGTTCGGGAATAAAAAAAAATTATTGGGTGCCAAATAAGGGCTGTACGGCGAATGACCTATCAATTCGATCTTTTGAGTGCTCAAAAAGTCACTTATTTGAGCTGATGTGTGAGAGCTCGCATTGTTGTGGTGGAGAATGATCCGTCTTCGGCGGTTGGATTTCCTCATTTCTCCGAAAACTTCTGGCAAGCAAATGGTGGTGTACCATTTAGAATTGACCGTACGACGTTTAACTAAAGGCACTGTTGCGATATGATCATTTACACCGAAGAAAGAATCCACCATTTGCTTCGAAGTGCTTCGTGCGTGAACAACTTTTGTTAGATTTGACTCGTCTTGAAAGACCCATACAGTCGACTGCTGTTTAGTTTCTGGCTCATATGCATAGATCCATGATTCGTCGCCTGTCACGATTTTATAGACTGCTATTGAAGCACCGCGATCGAATTTTTTCAACATTTCTTTGGACCAATCGACAGGAGCCTTTTTTTGAGCGATTGTCAAATTATGCGGTATCCAACGCGAACAAATCTTTTTGGCGGCCAAATGTTCATGCAACATTGAACGTATGCGAGTGGAACTAGTGCCACCAAACATGCCTCAATCTCACGATAAGTCACATGATGATCTTGCAATATCAGCTCACGCACAGCATCGATGTTTTCTGGCACAACAGCCGATTTTGGACGACCTTCATGAAATTCGTCTTGGAGCAAACTACGACCACGATTGAATCCGGAAAATGAGCAAAACACAGTGGCTCGGGATGGTACTTTATTATTAAAAGTCGAAACGAGTTGATCAACACACTGTTGTTGAGTTAGTTCACGTCGAAAATCATAAAAAATCATCGCACGTAAATGTTCACGATCTAATTCCATTTTTGGCCGAGGTGAATGAAGCACTCGTATGACAAAACTTTATGATTACTTTATACCATTAAATACGTAAAACTTTACGATGCTAATGTCAGATTTGACGTATTTACACTGGTGTTGCCATATCTCAAAACTTAAGTAGCAACCCTCGTATATTACACGTATCAAATGTCACAAGACCTAGGTAAGTTTGCGACGCTATCTGTGATTTATCTAAGAAATAAATAAAAAACGCTCAATTTGAAAGACCCTTTATATGGTTTCATAAAATAATGAAACAATCTAAAATGTCTGAAATTATAATAAAAGACCTCTGTGGCCCGGTTGATAAACTTCTGTCTTTCAGCCAGAGTGTAACGATTGGTAGCTAATTTTTTCTCAAAAAGGTTTCCGACTGGTTTTCACTTAATGCTTCTTTAAACCCTTACTGGTTGATTGGAAGAGATTGCCAGCGTGCATTGAAACCGCCAGGTTGTAGTATATACAACGAAAATGTGTTATAATACATACATTTTCAAAGTTTTGCAACTAAACAAACACAAATCGTGTAAAATTTCAGCAAGCATAATTAAAACCAGACCACTCTTTCGATTTTCTTCTAAATTGAAACCGTCTCTCTCCGTTCATCGTTATTTAGCATAAAATACAGCCTTAAAACAGCTTATGTCCCGAATACTCGGCGATTTTGCAAAAAAAAAATAGATTTTTATTCCATGTCTGTCGGATAGAATTGGGTAGCTTTTTCTAAGGCAATTGCGGGAAAGAGGCGAATAAAAGCGTTTTTATCCAATTGTTTTTGCACGAGTCTTCTTCCCTCTCGGATGCGTACGCTGAACTTTTTTTGAGACATTTATTTCAGCGTTAAGCCGGGAACCCTAGTCACTAGATAAGACAAAAGAAATTTGGAATTAATTCATGGTAAAAACATTTCATTGACGTAAGATGTATTCGGGAAGTGTATTTCTGAGTAATGTTTTGATAGGCGCATTTATTTGATTTTTTTTTCTACGTTTCTTCATCAAATTGTTGCTAGTTTTTTTCTTTCTTAAAATGAGTAGTATTATACTGGTTTAAATATAAAAATCAAGAAATCTTCAGTGCTCTTCCATTTTTTAAAATTGACTATACGAGCAAATTATTGAGTTCAATGTACTTAATGTATTATAAAAAAACATTTTGCATATCATTACTTTTCTTCAAGAATGTGAAGTCAATTTTTGGCGTTACAAACTGCATGTTGCATGAAACTCTCAAATGATGAATGAACACATTGAGTTGAAACCCGATTTAACGCGTCACTACTTGTTCCATGACTGTGTACTTATTTATTTATCTGAAAATGGTGAATATAATATATAATTATTAATTTTATGAATTTTTCACGAATATTGTGTACCTCAAATCCTTTGAAAGTGCTCTTGTTAGGTTATGAATTATGTTTTAGCAGAATGGGAATTAATCCTGTTTGAGTCCTGCACAAAGGATTTATAGTAGATCCATACGCACTAAAATATCCGGGTACTATTGTGATTGTTGTTGATGAATGGATTGAATAGTGTATTATATTACAGATACCTATACCTACATATTATGTATAGTTAAGGCATTAACATTGTGGCGGTTTAAAGATATTTTAATTTGTTTAGTCAAACACTGTTTATTCCACTTTTTTCAAGTTTCACTGTTTATTCCACTTTTCACAAAAAAAGTGTTTATTGCATTATATTATACTGCTTATTATTATACTGTTAATTCCACTTTTCACAAAAAAGTGAATAAACAGTGTTTGATAAAAAAGTGGAATAAACAGTGTTTGATAAAAAAAGTGGAATAAACAGTGTTTGATAAAAAAAGTGGAATAAACAGTGTTTGATAAAAAAAAGTGGAATTAACAGTGTTTGATAAAACAAACTAAAATATATTACAGATACTTTGAACTTGTTTAACATATTTATATTATGAATGAAAATTGGGTAGCAATATTACAAACATTTAATAGAAATCATTTTATGGATTCTTTTTTTTTTATTGGTAAAACGATGTTTCCAGAAGAAGAAGAAAACATACTCGGTGATAGATGATTCCTCGTGATGGAGCGTGATTACCAGCCTTTAATAAATGAAAGGTGCCTTAGCGTATTTTGGTTTAATTTATAAAAAAATGTTGCACTTTAGCAAGCACACAGTCAACATTTAGATTTAAAGTTCCAATTTTAAGGAAATCATAGTTCAAATACGATCGGAAGTTTTATTTTCTGCATTTTTGTTTTGGCAGATTTATACAGCGCTATATTTTGATTTGTTTAACCGTTTTACTGCTGGACATTTTCTCAATGCTATAAAACGTCTATATATAGACTCTCAGCACTTTAACGGTTAATATCACTTTAAGAATTTATGGTGAGCAGCTTTAGAACTACAAAACACCATAAATTTAGTTGTGATATGGTCTCAGAGAAAACCAGTCTGTAAGATAAACCAGGGATCAAATCAAGGGGGGCTGTTCGTTCGACGTAAATTCTTGCTGTTATACCACGATCAACAACTTTATACAAACGACTTTTTTTTGGATCAATTGGAGGGATCATGTCACAAATATCTCGGTATTACAATGCTCCAACTATATACCAGAAAAAGTGAAATCGAGGTAGACCAGAACATGTAATAAGCATGGACGATCATAGGCTTCGAAAACGCGTCTTATACGGGGAAATAATGGGCAAGCAAAGGGGTGGTGAAGAGAAGTGCTATAAAGGTAGTCCGCGAGAGTCGCTAACTATGTGTGGCACCTGAAGACTGGTAGCAGGTGGCTCAAGATCGTGGAAAGTGGACAGCTATCTGTTCTCGAGCTGATGACGTCTCAACAGTTATATGTGTAAGAAACAATCAGCATGCTACGAACATGCGTCACCGGTACCAAGAGGTTTCACATTCCTGTGATGTCTGCGAAAGGAAATGGGTGACTATTCTCTCACAGAAGATCACATGTTGAGGAGTAGCTCTAAAAGGAAGTAGGTATGGCGAGGAGAACCTCGAATACGAGCAGCAGCGATGACGATGATAGAAAACTATTAGCGAACAAAATAAAACGAATTTAAATTGCATTCAATATGCAAACAAACTTTATATAAAAAATAAAAACACTCGACCAATTCCAAAAATCCTTGAGTATTTGACCAACACAAAAAATGCATGAATGGCTAATTGCACTCGAATTCCCTTTGCCGTTTTACGATAAAAATAAGAAACTTCAGATTTTTAATAGATACCAAGTTGTTCGGTAGTCCATTTTTTTTTTCAAGAATATTCATTTCATAATAATGTTTGGAAAGTTAAGTTAAAACTCGAGTCGAGCGTTCGCTTCTTTCAAAATATTTAAAAAGGAGCATAGTTAAATGGTAAAGAACCAATTAAAAAATTTCCTCTGCAAATCTAAAATTCTAAAATGAATAAGAATAAATAATTTTTAAATTCACATTGACGTTTCAAGATAATATCTATGACCAAGATAACAGGAAGCAAACTATTTTGATATGTTCGAAGGTTTTCTCGGTTGTTTTCTACTAGCTGATTTTTTTTTTATTTAGCTGAGTATCTTGAAACCGCCGTGAGAATGTCTTCGAAACGTCGGTTCAAAGTCTTCGAAACGTCGGTTATAATTTTATACAACTCAATACGACAGCAGCTCCAAAAAACATTTTAAAGTGTTTTTAATCTATATTTTGAGATACACAAGTCCTTCCATTTTCTCAGGTAACTCACCTAATTTTTTAAGCCAAAAGATGCTGCGCCATCTTCTGCCTCGTTTGCTATTTATTTTTCACTGGATAGTCAGTATTATTACTAATTTTATTATAAGTATTTAAAACTTCGACAATAATTAATTGAGTTTGAATGATTTCCAGTTAGTGGAGGGATTATTGTAGTTACGAAAAAGTATTTTGTTAAATGAAACATTATTTTGAACTAATCAAAATTATATTGATGAAATGCGATTCAATTATTTAATATCTTATCGCTTTACTTTTTAAGATAACTTAAATTTTTTGAGATATTTGCACGACTTGCATCATAGTAAGAATATTTTTTTTACCTAATAATTAAAAAATATATAAATAAAAACTATTCAGTTAGAAAAAAATATGACATAATATCTAAACTTGATATTTGAATGTTATGGATATGAATTTCCTATTAACTGTTTTCCCTTCCAAACTTTGTCATTCACATGTAATATTTAAAGTTTTCGATATAAACGAATAAAGATACTTTATTTCAAAATTAACCAACTTTTTAAGAGTATAAACTCAATTTGGTAAATGTATGCAAAAGTGGCGTAATGAATAAAGGTTAAATTGAAATTACAAAAATATCCCAACAGGTATTTTTTTTTCAATATTTCTCTTATTTCGTAATATTGTGTTTTTAAAAAGATATTTTAGATTAAATAAAACTATTTGTAGTTAAAATACATCTAAAACCATAATTTAAGGTAAATATTACATTTTAAAGGCATCTTAATACGAAAGACTTTTTTACCTTGAAAACATATTGAAAACAGTGCACTCGCTCAAAACGTTTTTGAAAAAAAAAATTGCAAAACATTTTTCATATTACCATTACTCTTTTTAATTTCCTTTGGAGATTTTATTAAAGACGAAGCAGTTTGTACCTCTTTATTTTCCCAGAGCTTGTCAAAAATGTCGATATGTCGAAGTACTGATTCCCCTGCCTGAAAGGCATCCGGGGAATGAAGGATTTCTCCAACCCTCTTAACAAAGTTAACAATCCCTACTCTGTATTAGATTAGATCTGGAAGCTTTGGGAAACCGTAGGCTTTGGTTTCTCCTCCGGCAAATTTTCACCAATTTGTAACATTGTCACAAATGACAAATTATGTAAACAAATGACTCAAAAGTTTCAGGAGAATTATACTCACTCCAACAATATATTGTGCTCCTCTTTTCAATTACGTATTATGAAACTTGGTTCGCGATTTGAAGTATTATACTTCGGTACAAAGGTACATTTAATTATATTATATTCCTTATAAAATGTTTGTTTGTTTTTTTTTGTGGTTATATTCAGTTTAAAATAAATGTTAAACTACTTTAAGCCTTATGGACTTCCATCTACATTCTCACTATCACGCATCACACATTTTCGAATATACTTTAGTAACACTTAATTATGTACCTTAAAATGTAGGTTAAGATATTAAAATTTATAAATTGTTTTACTGCGCACTTTTTTTTATAATTGACATTAACATTTATCAAGATAATAACTGTGACCCGTAGTAAACTTCTTGTTTATAATGCAACCCATAGTAGACTTCTTGTTATTATTTATTTTTATAATTTACATTAACATTTATCAAGATAATAACTGTGACCCGTAGTAAACTTCTTGTTTATAATGCAACCCATAGTAGACTTCTTGTTATTATTTATTTTTATAATTTACATTAACATTTATCAAGATAATAACTGTGACCCGTAGTAAACTTCTTGTTTATAATGCAACCCATAGTAGACTTCTTGTTATTATTTATTTTTATAATTGACATTAACATTTATCAAGATAATAACTGTGACCCGTAGTAAACTTCTTGTTTATAATGCAACCCATAGTAGACTTCTTGTTATTATTTATTTTTATAATTTACATTAACATTTATCAAGATAATAACTGTGACCCGTAGTAAACTTCTTGTTTATAATGCAACCCATAGTAGACTTCTTGTTATTATTTATTTTTATAATTTACATTAACATTTATCAAGATAATAACTGTGACCCGTAGTAAACTTCTTGTTTATAATGCAACCCATAGTAGACTTCTTGTTATTATTTATTTTTATAATTTACATTAACATTTATCAAGATAATAACTGTGACCCGTAGTAAACTTCTTGTTTATAATGCAACCCATTGTAGACTTCTTGTTATTATTTATTTTCAAAAAATTTAAAATACTCGTTATCCATTTATTCTGTACAATTGTTGTTTAATTGCTCAGATAAAGAACACTTAATAATTTATGTGTTGTTTAAAATATGATTTCTTTAAGGAAATATATTATTAAGAAAATATTTCGTATTTCTTTAAATTATAAAAAAGTTTAGCTACCATTTCTGATTTACGATTCTCAAACTATTTAATTTTTTATATAGTTTTATATTAAATTCTTTAAAAAAATATAAAAGAGGTGTTAATTTTTTACTAGCAAAGTGAGAATGTCTATTTAAACAAACCAAAAGAAGAATTTGTAGATCGTGGAATGTAACATTTGAATGAAATAGATATCAACTTTTTTGATAATACATATTTTAAAAAACTTCTTGTTTACTTAGAAATTATAAAATGCGAAGTTTTGATTTTTTTTTTAATTTTTCAATTTTATTCTAGATTTCATCCTGAGTATCTTATAAATATGGGCCCGTGTTTGCAAATACTAATGTTATATTTACATATTTAATTTTTCAACCAAAAATCACTCCAAAATTACCAAATTTTTAATACACCATATCAATAAATATAATATAATGTATAGAATCCCCTTGCATACGTGTATATTTTAGTCAATAGTCTACATAAATTAATTCAATATTTAAATTTATTTGATTGACATGTATTTTCCATAAAAAACGATATAAGCTTTCCACTCGATGTTTCGAGTTCGGTTCCCAATGCTACCCGAAAAGAAAAAAAATAAAAGGTCTAGTAAAATAATTTATCTGGTAACAATACTTGCGTGCAACGCATGCTCGAGTTGTTCATTTATCACAAGTGAATTACGAACGAGTTCCTAAATAAATAAAAATAAAATGTCTCGATCTGGTAAAACTGGTCAATTGGTAACAATATTCGAGCACTAGACTGGGTGAGTTGTTCCCTCGTCATTTGCGGTATAAGTCGTAGGATTATAAACAGCAACTCCCGATCTGGTAAAAGAGTTTTTCTGGGTAACAATACTCACGCGCTAGACGTGCGCGAGTTTTCATCTTCACTTGCAATATACATAATTATTTTCACGATGGATTACGAACGAGCTAGGAAAAAAAATTTAAGGGTCCTGGTATGGTAAAAGATTTCATCTGGTAACAATACTCGCGCGCTAGGCGTACGCGAGTTATGCCCTCTTCACTTGCGATGTTATTATTTACACGTAGGATTACGAACATAGGGTTCTAAAAAAATAATTAAGGGTCCGGGTCTGGTCTTGGTAACTATACTCAATCCCTAGACGGGTAACAATACTCATGCAATAGATGTGTACGAGTTGTTCCCTCTTCACTTGCGATATAATTATTTACACATAGGATTACGAACGAGTTCCGAAAAAAATAACAATAAAGTGTACCGGAATAGTAAAAGAGTTCATCTGGTAACATCACATCACTCGCGCTTGACGTGTACAAGTTGTTCCCTCTTCATTTGTAATATATGGTAATTGTTAACACGTAGACTTACGAACAATGAGTTCCGAAAAAAAAAAGAGTACCGGTCTGGTAAGAGTTCATCTTGATAACAATACTCACGCGCTAGATGTGTGCGACTTGTTCCTTCTTTACATGCGATATAATTATAAATACGTAGGATTACGAACAGAATTACAAACAACGAGTTCCGTTCCTACTTCAGTTGTTCTTAATTACCAATTAGGAAACGTTGAAGTGCACAATACGAAATAATGAAAGTCAAATTATATAATTTTTTATTGTATCATTTCATTAAGAAGTTTTGCAAAGATAATTTTGGTCCTTATTTTAGTACCTAACAAATTCATGAAACAAACTGATAGTGAGATGAGAAATCTTATTTTACATTAAATATATTGTCGAATTATTAGAATTATTTCGGTCGGATATAAGACGACGCACGAGAAGAATAATCCCAATGCGTTGATCTGACTAAGCTAGAGACGCAACTGGACTATCCTAGACAACTACAGGGTGCGTTTTATGTTCCAGGCCGATTTTGTTTAGCCGCCATTTTGATCTGGCTGTTATTTGTTAGTTCATATTTGACAATCGTGGAGAGTGGTCAATAACAATTTATTATGGAGCATCTTACTTTGCGACAACGTGTTGAAGTTATTAAAATATTTTATTTAAATAATTGTTCAATTGTGAATACGCGAAGAAAATTGCGTATTTTTTTGGTTTAAATCGCCAATGTGCCAAACAAGTCAACCATTCAGCGTGCAATGAATAATTTTGAAAATTTGCATACACTGGGAGATAAAACAAAGTCTGGGCGACAACGTAGCCAACGTACGCCAGAAAAGATTTATGCAGTGAGGCAGAGTGTTGGTGAACGTCCGTGCACCTCTCATCGACGCCGTGCACAAGAATTGGGAATGTCTCCATTATGTTTGTTAAAAATTATTAAAAAAGATTTGCCTTTTTATCCGTATAAAATTCAATTGACACAAGAACTACAGAAAAATGACCATAAACGTCGGCGAGATAGGAGTGCTCGGATTTTACAGGTCGGTATAGACGACCACCATTTTTGGCAAAAATCATCATGAGCGACGAGGCACATTTCGACTTGGCTGGCTTTGTTAATACACAGAATAGCCGCTATTGGGGCAATAAAAATTCTCGATTGATACACCAACGACCGTTACACCCTCGTAGAGTGACTGTATGGGGCACCATTTGGGCCGGCGGCATCATTGGGCCATATTTCTTTGAGGATGCTAGACGCAATGCTGTAACAGTTACTGGTGATCGCTATCGTGAAATGTTGGAAAACTTTTTTGTACCCGAATTGGATCAATTGGGCCGACAGCACATGTGGTTCCAACAGGACGGTGTCACATTCCACACAGCTCGTGCTATGATGCAAATTTTGCGAGAAACTTTTCCCGGCCGAATAATGTCAAAAAGTGGTGATATCGACTGGCCCCCACGATCCCCTGATTTGACCACCCTCGATTATTTCCTAACAAAATACTTGAAAGGAAAGGTGTATACCAACAAACTAACTACAATCCCGATGCTTAAGGACAATCCCGATGCTTAAGGATTTGAAAATAAATTGCTGAAATAACACCAGAAGTCCGCGAGAATGTTAAGAAAAATATGCTTGAAGAGCTCGCGTTTGCTCCACGGCCAGAGTTGACCACTTGACCGACATTATATTTTATACATAATGTTTAAGACAATATAATCAATCAATTAAATATAAATTATAAAATTGTGTCTCATTTAAAAGTCATTTAAAAAAACATCGACCTGGAACATAAAACGCACCCTGTACTTTTCGAGCCGCAGACTGCAGAAATGGATGTAGTGGAGTCATCAGCCGCTATCGTGGAAGTCGCGCTGCTCAGTCGTGAGCTACACGACAGGATGATGATGAATGTATTACACTGATATAATGTTCCTCGTCATATTATAAGTTTGTTTTCTGAGAATGAATACATTTTGATCTTCATTTTATTTTATATATAATCATAAGGTATACGAAATGAATGAATATTTTTAAACAAATATAATAAAAAAAAGTTAGTTAAAATGCACTTACCAATAACATTAAGTTTGATTTGAAAATTTCTAGTTGGCGAATTCTTGAAGTCGACTCGGCATCTATAGATTCCCTCGTCATCCAATTGCACCGACTCTATCGTCAGGGACGCTGGCTGGGAAACAGTGACGAAGTAGGCCCGAGGGCCGAATACCACTGGGTCCGACCAGTACAGAGCCTTATTGAACGGACGTCCTCTGATGTCAAAACTGAAAACAAAAAAACATTGTTGTAGGAATTTTTTTTTAGCAGAAAAAAATTATTTTTACGCCGTTTCTGGGACATACTGTGGGGAAAAATCCATCAACGTATGTGTGATTTGTTGACTTCCTTCAAATAGCGAATTATATAAATAGGGCAGTGATATTTTGAAAGAAGAAAATGCTAGAAGGAAAATAAATCATAGGAGCTGTGTGTGTCGAGATCCGGCGAGTAGCTGGAAGTCTGGCCCATTGTTCTCTCTTCCTACCCTAGCAGCGAAACAGCATGGTGATGTGTACAAGTATGTTTACTAAACTGATTGTGCTGACAAGTAGGAAACAAAAAATAATGATAGATGACGTTGTTCCTGGGAATTACATAATTTCTCAATCTTTCCATGCACTTCTACAAATCTAGAGATCTAAAGACGATTCTACAAAACGTCTCCAGGATTCTCCATCTTAAGCATTGCTGCTCCTGTAAAGAACATTCATACATCAATCCCTATGTTGGCGTTCCACCTGATCAACGAACGACTATGAGTCCGTCTCCAGCTGATTCTCTCTCTATATCAATCTTGATGTTATAGCGTGTTGCTTATCTTGATATGTCGTGATGATCTTGATTTATATTTGTTTATTTATAAATACTCAGGAATGCGGATAAAAAACGAAAGTGACAGCGGGTAAATAATACAAGTCTTGACAGCTGAATGAATGACAATACTAATATGTTTATTTCTCGGCGCGCGGGTAATTTATACAAATGAGTGAGCCAGTTCGCGCTACATGTTCTGTCTTACTCTGGCGCGTGAATTGGCGGTAGCTTATTTATTTGTATTTGGAGATGGCTAGACAAATCGCAGATACTATAAAATAGTAAACATTGTTGTTGTTTTTAGCGTGTAACAATCTATGAATACTTCATCGGTCATTGACCCTGTATGTTTATTATTTTAACAATAATTAATTTAATTTAATTATGTTTAACAATTCACTTATTTATTTTGACAATTATTTATTTATTTATTTATTTAGGTAGGTATCCTACAATGTCGTTAATTCACCAGCTCTTAAAATGTGTCCGGCCCAAGTTATATATTAATTACCCTTATTATAACAAACCCCAAAATAATATAAAAGAATTATGATTAAGTATCAATCTTCCAAACGAGAAAGATTTCTAACTCTAAAACCTTCCAACTTTGTTACTAATGAGTTTACTTTCTTTGTCATAGTATTATATCTCATAAAATCTGAAAATCTGTTTTTTACCTCAGCAAGTTCATATGTCTTACTCTTTTTGTGATGAAGCAAGTTAATGTATGTCATTGACTGATATTTCGGAAAGTTTCCAGAGTTTATAAGAAAAGAAAATCATGCTTTTTGCCATCTAAAAGATTTCTGTTATCTATCTTAATTTTTTATGGTTTTGTTTCATATTGTATTACACTTTCATTTTATACAATACATTGGGTCTATTGTTTTATGATTTTTCCAAAACCAACCAGAAAAATGCTCAAATTTGCCTGTATATGAAAAAAAATGTATCAGAACACTTTATATTTTTCCGTCACCGTTAAGAGTCGACTCCGAAAACTTCAAGATTTATCACTTGTCACTACAAAAGTCATGTTTTTTTTTCAAGTCAAAATATTAGTTAAAAGGTTGAATGTGAACTAAAAACTAATATTTTAACTAGGGTGAAAAATCACGTTGAAATAGTTTGGACGTGTTGAACAAATGGGTAAAGAAAAATTGTATAAAAATATGCGTAATGTAAGCATGAGTAAGAGTCGTGGTTGAAATTAATCGAGAAAAGTATGGTGGGATCAAGTTTATGAAATTTAGAAAGAAAGATAGCTTAGAAGTAAAAAAAGACAGAAGGAACTGCATGAGACAGATTTTTGAGGAATAGACGAAATAAGTATGTCTTAATGATAACGTTTGATGCTTTATCATCTCTGCCAACCCCAACAGGGAAATATTTGATGGTTTGATGATTTGTATGCAATGTTGCCGATCAATTATTTATTAATTGGCAAAATTATCTTTAATCAGATACATTTTTCTAATTGTGATATTGTAGAAGAATTTCTAAGTTTAACTACATTTATCATATCACTAACATTTTTATCTATTCTGATTGTTTCTACTTATCAATCAATTTGTTGACATATTTAGTTATAAAATCTTAAAAATTGATGGTAAGTCAGCGGCCACCTTGATGTATGAATGTGAAACCTGAGCATTGATGAATAGTGGTAGGAGCAGAATACATGTAATTGGGTAAATGGGTAATTTGCGAAAAATATCTGATAATGCGTTTTACAATAGGGAGAGCAATTACCAAATTGGGGATAACTGTTATTAAAGACGGGTGTAATAAGTAAAATCAGGAAATGAATTTTGAATTGGTTAGGATAAATCGATAGAATGAGTTCTGAAAAGTTTACAAAATAAATAAAGTTTGAAATGAATGGCGTACGAGGAAGAGGTATGCAACAGAAAGAATGACGCAATAGAGTTGGAGAAATTACGATGGAGGGGAAGATATGAAGTGTGACAAATAGACGTTTGACGAGATATATGACAGGATGAAACAAAGGCTGTTTGTGTGGATAGGAAGGTGTAGAGATCTGTCGTATCTGCATGTCCTAAAAGGAATATATTTCAAATTATTATACTATCGTTATACGCTGTATAACTTGGGGACCCAATTACCAAATTGATAGTAAAATTTTCTTATCAACAAGAAAGATTTAACAAAAACCTTATGAGAAAACCAAACTGAATACTTAAATTGCAAATCAGTAATAAAATTGTTTCATTCCTGATTTTTCGTTAACCTCCCCCATCTCTTCCTTTTTCATTTGATTGATGATAGCTGGCTTTTTTTGAACATTGTATAATGTTCATGAATTTCATACAGGTGAATAATTATTTGAAATTTTTTTGCGACCACTGTTTAGTTTATTTACTTTTATCTGGTTGGTTGGAAGAGTATAAGAATAAACGCACCAGATTGTTTTACTATGAAATGTTAAGTAAAATATATATACCGTGTTGATATGTAAGAGTATAGTATATCTGTAATTTTCATAGAATCGTTTAGTAACCTAAGTCATTCCAATGATACATCACCCTAAAATAAAATTCTAATTTGAATTCTAAAACCAAATAGTGAAAATCACAAAAGCCCAATTGAGGAAACTTTTGTGTTAGTGCTAAAATAACCAAACAAAAACCAAGGTTTGAAAGATACACTTTGTGAATAAAAATAGAAAAAAAAACCTTTACAGCATTTCAGTATTTGTAAAAAAAACCATATGCTGCAGTTTATGAAGAAAATGTAATCGAAGAAATACAGTTTTATTTAAACTACCTTACAATGTGTTTTTCCAAGAAATCTTCTCGAAAGTTTAATATTAGCCTTAGAAGCACGTCTAGCGCTTTTACAGGGAGTGTAATGAAACGCTTAAGAACAGAAAAGGAAAATATTTTCAACACTTTTATTTTCCACTCCAGGTGCCACATTTTCAACGGCGGCACAATCTCTACTGCTGGACCTGTATGCCCATATATGAATAAAATGTAAAGGTATAGTGCCATTTTGTACCGACCGTAGTATTATATTTCCTGGGAAGCAAAGTTGACTGCTAACAATGGCATTTTGTGCCCAACTTAAGAATAAGTTTACAAAGGTTGAGATAAGGAAAAGCGTGATGAAAGCAAGATAAATGAGCGATGAAAGCAAGAAAGTGTTAAATGTGTGTGGTAAACAATGTATTAAGGAATAAGGGTGAAGAATGCGGATTGAAATAACTTGTGCTAAATAAGAAAAAAAAACTAAACTTGTAGAATGTATAGAGAGAACACCAGTTACCCTACGACCTCTTTAAGATTTTTTATATGGCATCTTTTTAGCGCATCAATTAAATCACGCGAAAAACTACGTCCAATTCAACCAGCCTAGGAACTATTAATACGTCTGAATAGTTAGAAAATTTTAGAAGCGTTGTACATTGAACTACGATGCTTAGCAGAAATATTAAATTTCTATGCTATAGTATGTCTGTTTTCAATGCAGTAAATCTGTTCGTCAATGTCTTCCAACAAAGGAAATAAGAACTCTTCATAATTAATTTGTTGTATCTCACCTGGATGATTGTAACTATTTATTCTCGTCTATTTGATTTGCAATTTTCTTGAATCCAACCTGTTTTCAATGTAGTCATAAATATTGTTATATCTATAAGATCGTTTTTAAAAAGTCTACATTAGTTCAAGTGTAGCGAATGGAACGATTTCAAACCTCGTCTGTATTTCAGTTCCTTAAAAGGATGTCTTCATCATATCTTTCGAACCTGAAAAATGTCTTTTGGAAATAAGTAAAACTTTCAAGTGAATTTCACGTTCACCAAATAAAGTCATTGTTCCGAATCGATCCCATAGGATGAGGTGTTATGGCAAGGCTTTTGCCGTTGCTATTCCTGTAGCGTGGTGTTACTAAGTGTTAGAGATATGTATATGTGGCGTGTGTAGCTTAAGTAAGTAGGCGGGTTTATTGTCATGCTGCAATCTTTTCCACGAACCTTTTCCACCAACGAACCAGAAAATTGTTAAAGGGGACGTAAGTGAAAACCAGACACCAATCTTTTTTGAAAAAAATCTGGGTTCGAACGAGAATCAAATCTACTGCCCCTGGATCAGAAGACAAAAGTCCTACCAACTAAGTTACGGAGGTGGTATGATTATATAATATATGCATACTACACATGTACACTATACTTCATCCAAAGCCAAATGTATTCCTATCACGTGACGGAAGATCTTGAAAGGTTTTATCGTAGTTCGTTTTCTCTTCGTAAGTTTTGTAGGATTTACATACTAAATATGTTTTTCTAAACATATGCAGAGGCAGGGAAGTACCTAATGTAATGGCCGCAGACACCACCTTCCAATCTTCACACTCAACTTATATACATATTTATTTTTAATTTGTCAATTATTGTGGGTTCGAATCCTAAGTAAGTGCACCCTTGAGGTATGCTCTCTAAATGGCGGTGTACTAACGTTCAAATTATATAATATACGATACATTCAGAAAAAAAACATAGAAATAAAACATCACTGAACCTAATTAATCAAATTCTGAAAGTGGGAAAATATGCAAGAAAAGATTATTAAAATTGACTGAAACAAAATAAGTATACGTTAATAGAAAAAAGTGGATTTTTATCTGCCTACCCCTATAGAAATATAGAAAAAAGTGGATTTCTTTCTGCCTACCCCAATAGAAATATAATGCGATGGGGATTGATTGAAATGTAAAATATAACGAAATAAATATGTTTGTGGTAACATCCATGGCTTGGTTAGTAAGACAATTGTCCATCAAGGTGTTTATGGTTTTGATTCTCGATGGTATCTGTAACATTTATACGAGTAATGAGGAGGTTTGTGCTTGCATCAGTGTGACTATTTAACCTGAAGGCCCGATTTTATCATATCACACTTTCATTGTAAAAATGAAAACCTGATAAAAGTATTGCCATGCGACGATTTCTTTCAACTAACACGAAAGTTATAAAAAGGTCTAAGTGTCAACTTAATTGGAATCCTTTTTTAAAAATAAGTTCCAGCGGGAACCGAATTCGTAATCCCCGCGTTTGAAGACTGGCGTCTTCTTAACTAGGTCACGGAGAATAATTAATGAGACCAAAGATAATACTATCTCCTGGTCATGCTCTTCATCACGTCCGCATTGCCAACTCAATATGTTCAGGAGTACCATACAAATGAATTTATTATAATTGTACCTATGTACTTTATGGAACACATAAATGAATAGAGAAATTGATTTAACGTCTTAATTTTTTATTACGTTTTTAAAACAAAATTTTAATTCATATTTTTCCCTTTTTGTCATGACAGTCCAAAAGGCTCATATTGTTGTTTATTTCACCGGTTTAAATTTAAATGAAATATAAACCTAGATTTCTTATAAAAAAACTACTGTCAAAATATTATATCATGAACAGGATTTTTGTAGAAGTTTTTGCTCTCTTGGACAAATTTCTGGTCTTAAATCTCGTAACAGTCAGCCAGGGGTTGCCAAAAAATAAGGGGGTAGGTAAATTCGGCAACAGTGAAGCTGAAGGTTCCAAAACGAAACAATCTTTAATATTAATCTCCATGGCGGCGAGCCCGCAGTGCCGCGTCACAAATATGTAATTTATATTAAATTAAAGTGTTTTAACAAACAAAGACCTTCATAAACAACGAGACAGCTTATTTTCTTTTGCGTCGTAAAACATAAACCAAAAAGCTTTTCTTATATAAATTTTATGTGTATATTCAAGGAAACTTTGTCCTTACGAACGGTTCAACGATGGGGTTATTTTAGAAAAAAAAATCCAACGCGAGGCAAAAACATTAATTTGTTTAAGGTTAGTGGTGTTTGCTTGCAATTATGTGGCTTATACGTTATATTTTGTAATTTCCTGGATCGACTGAGCTCTATAATAAAGTTTAAATGATGCCTTCCTTTTTGATTTACGCCACACGTTTCTCTATGAAGTTTTCAACGTGAAAAATATCGTTAAGAAGATAGCAGAAACGTGAGGCGGAAACATTAGGAGAATCTTGGGTAAACAGTTTTATTGACTGGCCAGTTTTGGGCGTTTTCTGAAATTTCCTTCATAAAATATTAGGTTGAAACCTTTTTAAAACCACCATCTCACTTTCAGTCGTTTCACGTGTGAAAACCATGAAGATACGTTATTAAAATGTTTATGAAGTCTCTCGGTGTAAATTGTTAGTTCATAAGATATACTGCATCATATAAAAATATATAGATTCGAAATCCCTATATTACAAAAAGGCATATTATATCTCTGTGTGAAGATTTTTTTTCATAATTTTGTATTTTATTTAATAATTCAGAGCTTTTGGGATAGAAATAAGTTATTTTTCAATTTTTTTGAAAAAAAATCGTTTATAAAAACTAGAAAGTTATTCACATATCACACATCGGGAATCAAATTCTGAGGCCTAAGGCCACTAGGCCACGGAGGATTTTTTTCTTTTTTTCACAAATCTTGTACTTATGATAATCAATATGTCTGTCTTAAGCCTTTTATCGGTCTTCGCAACAAGTGCGTTATAATTATTTTTTGACATTTCTCAAATATATTAGGCTTGAGTCTCTAGAAAGGCATATATCACCAGTCTTTGTGCATTAAATCTATAGTTATTACTCATATACTCTCGTATTTAATTATCAACAAAATTGTGAGAACTCAAAATAATATTTCAAGGTTTTTTGACGATCGATTTTTACAAAAAAATATTCCTAATTTCCCTTTCGTGCGGAGTAAGAAATACGAAACTGCGTTAAAGTGACAATTTCGTTTTTGATTCCAACAAAGTTGATTTTTAACCGATTGTAAAAGTTTTCACATTAACGTGAATAAAAAACTCTAAACGAAAGATGACTGATAATTTCAGTAAAAAAATATCATCTATCTTTAGAGAAAAACTTAAATAATTCACGAAATATCGTGTATTTTATAAATTACATATATCATTTATCAAACTCGTTCGTTACAAGTAGAAACTGGTTTATTACTATCTAGTTTTTGAACTTAATTGTATACTAAAGTTACAAGGTAAACGAGCGCTTAATGTTTTGTGTCTGAAAAGTTATTTCGTATTTTTAAGTCAAATTGGTTGTCCGGACGAAAATTACGTATTTTAAATGGTCATTTTTGACCATCAGTTGTGTTCCAGTCGTTGGTCTCACAAGACGTATTTTGTGTTATATTCATCAGTTGACATTTGAAATTTTTTATTTTACCTGACAAAGAATTTATACGAAATTTAATGTTGTACGAATACTATCGAAAAAATAATGCAACAACTGTAACTAAAAACATTTGGAGAATGTTTAACTGTTCAGAAATGCTAAAAGTGGTTTAAACAATTTAAAAGCAGTGATTTCAACCTAAAAAACAATTTTCGATGTGAAAAAGTAGTAAAAAGATTGATGACGTATTGCGTACAGAAATCGAATCAAATCCAACACCGACTATATGAAAATTATCTGACAAGCTTGGATACTTAAAATCTAGTGGGCAAGAACATCTGTAAAAAATCGACAAGATTAAGAAGCAGGGCGTATGGATACCGCACGATCTTACGTATGCGACCAAAGCGGTACGCAAGCGTATATGTAAATATTTAATCGAAAAAGATACCAACAATCCGTTTTACACCATTTAGTGACTGAAGATGAAAAGTGGGTGCTATATTCGAACCAACGACGTAAACGCCAATGGCTTTCAAAGGGGCAGGTGGCAAAATCGACCCCTCGACCGGGTCTAATTGTAAAAAAAGTGCTTTTGGGTGTGTGGTGCGATGCAAAAGGCATAATTTATTACAAAGTCCTTCCTTATGGGAAAACAATTTCTAGTGAAGTATACTGTGCCTGACTTGAAATTTGTTAAATAGATGGAAGAAGTTGTGTCTACCGAAGGAGAATATATTATATCGATGTAATAAGAAAATAATATTTTTTCGATCTTCCTCTTTCATTTAAGAAATGACGTTTCCGTTCGGACAACGTAATATTTATGTTTAGATACGAGTATAACTTGTTTGTCTAAGATAGTTTTTGGTTTTATTAGTGCCGTAGCAATCTTTTGTGTTAAAGAACGCTGGTTTTTGGCGTTTTAAGTGCCGTAGCCATCTTTTGTGCTATAGAACGCTGGTTTTTCTCGATCTACGTCTTGATTTTGCCATCGTAAGTGATAATTGGGCTTCTAGAGCCGACATACGAGTACGTTCCTGTGCCGTTTTACTAGTACAGTATTTTTAAACCACTTTTGACCTACACGATCACTTACTGCGTCGTCGCAATACACTGTACATATCTTTTTTTTTATTTGTATCGCATTTTTATCTCTGCGGTAGTAAAAAGCATCAAATACCGAAAAAAAACCACTTATTTTGCGCTATCGTCAAAAAATAAACAAACCAATTTGGGTAAACAATGGCGAAAGATGCATTCAACTTTTAATTTGATATCATGATAAACATTCATCGCATTTAAAACGAAGCCAGTAATGAAAATATTGTCTTAACGACTTCTCTTCGAGAAATATGAAATTATTTTTTGGACAATCTATTGTGTTAATATACAAGTCTACGCTATATCAAAAGTAATAAAAATGACAATATAACATATAAGGGTATTGGTGCCCACATTAATGTACAAATAAAAGTGAAGCTTGGATTGTGCAGGATTATGGGTAACATTTAGGTTAAATACGTGCAGATGCGTGTATGTACTGAAAAAAATCTACAATGTATGAAAGAAGGCAGAATTTAGACATTAGAAACGAATGCATAAATAACATGGAAATTTAAAGTAAAATGAAGAAAGGCACATTAAGATGGTTTGGACATACTCGTATAAAAATAATGTATGACTTAGAGAATATAAAAGTCAAAAGTACAAGGTGTGCATGGAATAGGTAGATCGAAGTAAACGTGACTGGATCAATATGACAACATTTTGAAAAAAAGGTAAAGTAAGAAGTATGAATAGTATTATATGTGACGCCATCTATGAGTGGAGGAGTCGAAGGTTATATGCTTGGATATGGAATAGTAGAGATCTACTCTCTCTGCCTACACCGCAAGGCGTGATGATATGTTTATAATAATTTTAAGCTTAAAATATGAGGATTTCTTTTTAAGATTCCATTATGGTAATAGGGGGTTTAAACTATTAATTGGACGGTGTTATTGATTATACGCTTAACCACGACCTTCGCAGTTTTATTGATAAGACGTATATCTTTAAATCCACGGGTTGTAGGTTCGATTCTTATTGGTACCCCACATTTCTTAAAAAATACTTTTAGTTTAAAAAATCAGTTTGAAATAAGGACGGCTTAAAGTACAGTAAAAAAATTGTCACTTAATGTAACCTCTGAATATTTCTTTCTATGTCTCAATAACCTAGTTGCTCAAAAGCATGTTTGACTTGGGAGTCGCGGGTCCAGTACCCGTTGGTACTGAGATTTTTTAATAAAAGGACTCCAATCAAGGATTGTCACCGAAGTCTTATTAAACATACTTCTGGTTGGTTTGCAGAGATTGCCGCAACATTGGTTGGAAGAGATAAACCTGTCAGATTGTTAATACATATATTGCGAGAGTTATACAATATAATATTAGTAGTTATACAATATATTACAATACAGTAACATATATATTTGCCCGTTATATTTTCGAGAGATATAAAATGTAAAATAAATTTTTAATTACAAAAATAATTTCAGAAAACGATTTTTTGGGCTCATTTTGCAAAACATCGCCTATTTTAAAAATGTATTTTGGATATCCCCGCCCATTTCCATTCACACTTCAATTTGGGCTAGTACGATTACGAATACGAGTAGTTATGTCAACAATCTTAAAGTTAATTAATTTATACTGCTATTAAATTTTTAATAGAAATAGTTAATTAGTCGAATACATTTTCGTATGGAAATCAATTGTTAACAATGGAAAATATTAATCGGCCTGAATTATAAAAAAATCTATACGTATATTGATACACACGTTTTTTGGTCACCGTCTGGAATATAACTCGAAATCTCGCTAACAAGCCAAGCAAACTTCCACTAGTTGTCAGAACAGTATATTGGGTTATATCATCCTCAAGGGCGTCAACATTGTGCTCCGATTGTAAACCTGTAGAGGATATGGTTATAAGCGCAAAATTGTGCTCCAATTGTAAACCTGTAGAGGATATGGTTATAAGCGCAAAATTGTGCTCCAATTGTAAACCTGTAGAGGATATGGTTATAAGCGCAAAATTGTGCTCCAATTGTAAACCTGTAGAGGATATGGTTATAAGCGCAAAATTGAGACGGACTGGACATGAGATACCTATAGCCGATCACAGGCTTCCAAAACGCGCCTTATTCGTGGAAATAATGAGCAATCAAAGGGCTGGAAGATAGAAGAACCCCTAAAAGTAAAGCCTGCAAAGGTTGTTGACTTTGTGCGGGGTGCCTGAAGACTAGGAGCATATATCTCAGGATTATAGAAAGTGGAGAGCGACCTGTTTTCGAGCTGATTGTGTCTCAATAGCTAGACGTATGAGAATCAGTCGGCGTGCTATGAATATGCGTCAGCTTTTCTAGGTGGCTTAGCAGGATTCACAAATATGTGTCTGTGGGAGCGAATGCGAGTTTAGGATCAGGCTGTTCTCTTACAGAATATCACATGATCGACGTGGAGAAGCAGCTCGAGACAGACGTTGAAATGGCGAGGGAATCTTCGATTACGAGGCCCAGCAACGACGACAACGAACTTTATTCAACTTATAACAAATATGCTGCTGGCATCCATGTTATGGAACACTATTCTAAACTGGGGTGAGTCCGTTTTAAGGCGTTGTGTCTATTTTGTAAATCTAATTGATTTTTAATTTTATTATATAATATAGGACTTACACTGCATTTTACCTTGGTAACTATATAACCTCTACAATAAGTATGAGGCGCTGGTGGTGGTTGGGTCACGTATTTAGTGTATTCCATCTGGTAGCTGGTCAAAAACTGTTCTTTTTTTATCCCCTGCAACAGACTCAATTAATCAAACGTTCATCCTTCAATCATACGCATGTGTATACGGAGATTGACAGCCTTGACCTAATAGAGCGCCTTTATGGCATCCCTTTATTCCTGTTAAAGCATATAGAGGGATTATGAGGATCAAATAACATCGGTCAAAGGTTGAGCAAAACAAAACTATACGGTTGGCGCCTATAAGTTTACGAATGTGGAATTCAAGTTTTCAATAATTGTGGATGTAAAATATATTAGTGAGATTGATGCAACTTTAATAGATATTCAGAGTTCTATATTTTACAGAATTCGTATATCAACAGAAATATGCTTTATAATAAGACTTTGCAAATGTTTTCTGGAGATATAATTCCAATGGTAAAATAAATGATACTGAGAACGAAATGTAAATCTTTTTTACACTGGCTCACTTTAAAAGCCGAGTTATGATAAATTTTTCCACAGTGCAAGGCTTTGCTTATTATTTTTATTTCACTTTTAATGTACTATATCTTGTAAATCCTAGTATGTGGAATCAAAGATATGCTTCCATTCCTTAAAAGGCCTGACTGGTGAAACTTTTACTGCACTCATCGAATATGTCAGTATTTACTTATTTGTTCTATACCACCACAAATCTCAAATATTAATAAGGTATTTACGTAAAACGTAAAAAAAAAGTTTGTGAATTGATTCTAAGATTTGTTCTGTACGTAATATTTCAGTTTTTCATATGAATAATTTCGTAGTGTTATTATATCATATTGTATGTTACGAGAAATAGTAATCTTGTTAAGTTGAACAAATATTCGATGGCATTGTACGAGTGCTAACCTCCAGCTCTCAGCTCGCAGCAGTATATCATTACCGACGGTAATTTATAGACCTGTAATGGAAATTTAATTAACCTGTTAATAATGAAATATGATTTTCTAATGGATTTCTCATAATTAAGTTGGTGTAATAAACACATACATAGCGCTAGGTTTATATATTAAATTACGACAATATAGTTATCTTTTCATTACAAATGCCTGTGAAGTGAGAATATTTATGAAATGATGTTTTTCGATACACGATATAAAGAACATTTTATATTTTCAAATGTTATCTATATTTATTTTAACACTGTCATGTAAATACATCCAACGGACTTATTACCTTAAAACAATTTATTTTATTTTACCAGCTTTTATTTCGTAATTATTATTGGTATAAATAACCTCGTATTTAACAGTGTTTGAGAACGATCTGAGAAAAATCTGAGAAAAACTAACAAGTGAAATAATAATTTTAAAGAAAATGGAAAAAATGATTGGAATTGTATGGATAGTTTAAACCGAATTTTTTTTTGAGATAATATTGCTTCTTAAGTTTATTTTTAAATATCGATCAGATTGAAGCACGTCTGATTGAATCAGGAAAATATATCATACATCGTGGGTGTTAAACAGAAATCATTGTAATCATAGTAATACCATTCAAAATAATCTAATTATTATACGAATCGTGTTGGTGTTTTGATATTCATATACTCGTATTTATTATAACATTTTGTATTTCTGTATTCACTTTTTTCTGCCTTTTTTTAATAATTTATTTTAAAATAAGCACGAGTATTAGAACATTCGAAATTGACCATAAATGATTGAATAATATGAGTAGTTGACGATTTTGTTGATGTCAAATGTGTGTAAATATATGTGGATATGAAATATGTGTAAAATAATATGGATATAAAATATGTGTAAAATTATGTGGACATGAAATACGTGTAAAATAATGTGGATATAAAATATGTATAAAATTATGTGGATATGAAATACGTGTAAAATAATGTGGATATAAAATATGTATAAAAATTATATGGATATGAAATATGTGTAAAATAATATGGATATAAAATATGTATAAAATTATGTGGATATGAAATACGTGTAAAATAATGTGAATATAAAATATGTATAAAATTATGTGGATATGAAATATGTGTAAAATAATATGGATATAAAATATGTGTAAAATTATGTGGATATGAAATACGTGTAAAATAATGTGGATATAAAATATGTATAAAATTATGTGGATATGAAAATATATTTCAACGGTTATTTTTCACTAGTTTAATTTTTATTTTACGGAATCGTCGCCGAGTTCAGTTAGTTTAAATGATGGTCGACATTGTATAGGCATTAACCGTCATCTTAAGAGCGATATTAATGGTAATGTTATTTTTTTAACCTTTATATAAAGGCGTCAATTTCTCCAAAACGTAGGTCATTATTTAAGCCAATACATCACGACAACTCCAAAAATATTTTGAACTAATAGCTTTATTATATTTGCAAGACATTACAAAATACTATATTCAAGTGATATCAATTTTATACACAAAATTGTATTATTTTACGATCGGCTTTGATTATACTATACATGTATTAATAAATATTAATAAACATTTGCGCCTGCTTCAAAAAATATGCAAGGGGGCAAATAGCATCCGCCTCACGACCTTGAAACTATTATGGAGTTTAGTTTCTAATATATTAAATTAAGTGAAGATCATTTCTCTGTCTCTTCTAATGGAAAAGCAGTATTATTAATGATGATGGTTTCTTTCAAATACATCAAAGATGAATATAACCATCACGACATTTCTCTATTGAGATAAGCAGAGAAGACCGAGCCTTACTTTTCTTTTACAGCATACTTTCTTCATATTTATGCATCTTCTCATATAGTTCCTTTTGTTTTTCTTACACATTTCCTTTCCATCTTTCAAAATTTCATTAATTTCGTCCAAACATGTTTTTTCTCGGTCATTCGCTACCTCAATTCCCACTCATGCTTGCTTTACAGATTTGTTTAATGAGTTTTTCGTCACCCATCCATTAAACATATCCAAATCACCTCAATGTGGTATTTCTTTTAAACACTTAACAAACGAATATATCGTATATATAAGATTTTTTCTATGAATAAACATTCATTAGATAATATAAAAAGAGCAAAATGCCATTGATATTTTTTTCCATAAAATACACCTTTTTCCCCTTTTCTGACACATCACGTCAAATTTTGTTTCACTTTTCCAGCCTACGAATGACTTGGCGAAAGTGACGCACTACATAATACAACACATCAACCCCTTTAACTTCGCGTGACCTGACGCCATACAAGGGTGGAAGTCGTGGTACGCTGGGCCCGTGAATGACCTACTGTGAATATGTAGTAATATTTCACCATAATCAAATTTCCCATTTCGTAGATTAAGGAAAGTAAATTTGTGCATTTATTAATGTATTTATGCAACAATTTACACGAAGCTTCAATCACTTTATATGGAAGTTTATACGGAAAAACATCCAACTAACTTTGTTTTGTTTTGAGATATTTTTGTTAATATAAAGTAGAGTAAAGTAAAAGATACAACTGTCACATTCCGTAAAAAATATTACATTATTGAAAAAAAATGTTTTTATGGTCTTTTTATTTTTTCAAAAATATATACATAGGTCAAGTGAATGATTGGAAAATTTGGGCTATTTTATGATGTATATAAAATAATGTTGTTGACATTAAAAATATTACACAAAATAACAAGTCAAGTGGAAGGAAATAAAGGTGGTGGCAGAGGCTATTGGAGTAGGTACCTCGCGTATGTTAAGAAAAACACATTTGACAAGAAAATAGCAGAAATTTGACTAAAAGAAAACAAACAACAAAAAAATCTTTTTAGATCTTCCAATATTTATATTAACAATTTGGGTTTAGGTGAAACATATGATATGTGTAGTGAAAAACATTTAAAATAGTTGTGTAATCGTGGTGAGGCGTATGGACGTGGCAGAAGCGAAATCTGTGTGGCAGGATATAATAAAGTGAAGGTCTGTTCTCTCTATATATGCTAATAAGGACATGGTGGTGATGATTTATTTAAAACTTTTCATTTCAAATAAAATAAGCGTAGTTTACTACGTCGAACTGTGTTAAATTGGGCATGAACGTGCACAGTAAGATGAAGTACTATAACTATTCGTTACTCTCAAATGGAAAAAAATCCAAAGAAATTTTTGAGATTTTTCTACTTACGGGAGTGCGGTAACTACTCGTGGCTCAATCTTACAAGATTTTTTCTTGTTATATTGGGATACTACATTCTTAGCGTGAGGATGGAAATGGGGGTGTATTCTCTATGTATTTAAGTTGACAGGAGTTACACCAAATCCTACTATGTACGTTGGAAAATATTGACAATTACTCGAGGTACAGAAATATTGACCTACTTAGACTGTCAAGTAATAGAAATAACCTTACATATGCTCTTCCTCTTTATCACTGGCTGCCCCTTTTAAATAAGGCCTGGGATACTGACATCTTTAACACTTCCGAAAATGCTTAAAAAAAGCATTTGGATCTTTCTTCTTAATGGGAGTCATTTAGCTGTTTCGGAAACATTAATATTTCTTATTTACTAATTCTTATTTTCTTGCTGTAAATAATGTATCTTTAAGCTTTGTTTATTATATTTTTCTTATTGCTGTACATAATTTATCTTAAACTTTGTATGTTATTTATTTTAACTTGTGTATGTAAGTTTAATGAAAATAAATAAAACGAATTATCTACACACACTAACTCATTTATACAATATAGTTGAGTGACTGAATGTATTCAATGGACATAATTGAATGGATTTTTTCAATAGTCTCTCAAAATAATTTTCTGAAATAAGCCTATTATTTATTATAGGAGTCAAATAAAATATTAATTAAAATTTCTCGTATAAATCCTAAATGGTAGTACAATATTCATTTAAAATAAATAGAACAGGGCTTTTTATGTAACACGCCGACTTTCAGTCAGAAAATTTGTGTCAATAAAAAAAACATTAAAAAATACTCGTTTCATAGCTTGAATATATTGCATACCTCTGGACTCTTTCAATCTACCTTTCAAACTGAAAAAATATAATTTTATTGATTAGATTTTCTTTGCATATCTAACCCAAATATGAAAAAAAACGTAAGCTCATGTTTTGAGAATTTAGGGCAAGTCTACTAAAGGAATGGAGGAAAATGTTTGAATGAAATAGAAATCGGAAATAAAATACGTTTCTGACGACGAATTCTTCATACAAACGATGTTAGTGAGGTAATTAAGTTCCATAGCTTATTCCCATATCAGATATTATTCAGCATTTTTAAACCCCCATCCGTCAGTACGACGGATTAATCTGCATTGTTTTTAATATTCAATTACTTTTTGTTTAATTTTATTTACCTTAATATAAAAAAAATATTGGTTGCATTTTGAACAACATTTAAATTATTCAGTTCATGGACATATCGTCATACTGAACGTAAACTTTCAAACATATTTTAGGGCTCATTCATTGCCTGTTCTGAAACATCAACCCACGAAATTATTCAGTTCATGGACATATCGTCATACTGAACGTAAACTTTCAAACATATTTTAGGGCTCATTAATTGCATGTTCTGAAACATCAATCCACGAAATTATTCAGTTCATGGACATATCGTTATACTGAACGTAAACTTACAAACATATTTTAGGGCTCATTGCCTGTTCTGAAACATCAACCCTCGAAATTCACGTAAACACGCATAAACAGTTCAACAGATCTAAGCTGCAGCGATTCGTGTAATTTGATAACTCTCAGCAGAAAAATGCTTTCAAGTTTATTTTTGTTTGCCGTTATTTTATTTTCTCATGTGGATTAGAGGTTTGCGTGTTTATATAACATATAAAGTTTTATTTTTGACAATTTTCGTACATATTTAAGTTTATATTTGTATTAACTGTTTATCACCTGAAAATTATGTGCCGCCCTTGCATCTGAGTTCGCCCTCCTATTGGTGGGAGTATATCTAGATTGGGAGGATGTTATGAGATTATCTCAGACTACTCGTATTTAAGAGCTTCTCTCAAATGTACAAATTTTCTTTTTTATAGCTTTAAAATACATAATAAAAATAATAATGACTGAAGGGTAACTTATACAGCAAGAGAACAGGCTCCCCAACGGCGCTCTTACTCGAGATTTGAACACAGTATTGTTGACATTATAAACATTACAAAAAATAGGATATGAAGATGGTGACTGCGTCCATACGATTAAGAACACCCCGCGACTGCATATGTTTGAAAAAACATATTTGGTAAGAAAACCGCAGTAAACTTGTCAAGAGAAGACGAACTACAAAGAAACCGTTGAAGATCTTCCGATATGTGATACCATATTCTATATGTGATAAAATAATAAAACAAACAGTTTGAGAGTTGAGTTCATATATAACATGGTTATTGATAAGATCTCCCAGAAATGGCTATCTTCAAGTGCTTGCTAAAGCTGCACACACCATCCATATCTCTTACATTTAGATTCAGATCATTCCATGCCACAGGAACAGCCACGGCTAAATCTCTTTCATAATATCCCGTCATATTTGTTAGCTTCGGAACAATCAATTTATTCGATGACATCCCAATGAAGACACCCTATTCAGGAACTTGAATGTAAAGAGGGCAAGTATGAATTCATTGTGTAGTTTTACAATATGTACATATTATGTCTAAGTATGTCAGCTCAGTTTATGTTACTGTTTTACACGAGAGCGTTTTTAAGACTTCCTGCACATTGTAATGCCCAAAATTTAAAACAATGTTTTTTTTATTAAAATAAATATTTCTTTCTTTTTGAAACATAAACGACACAAGATGACCTCCGTGACGTAGTCCAGTTTTTAACCCGGGTATTGTAGGTTCAACTGTCGTTGCTACATAAATATATATCACGCTGTGCCTATTGCGAGATAGGCAGACAAAACCGATCTCCAAAGTTTTCTTTCCAAGAAAACAACTTTCACCCTATCCATATTCATAAATTTCGTTATGCACAATACTTCTCAATTTACTTTCCTTCAAAAACCTGGCCCACTTAATCCACGTCTTCCTCAGTCTACTTGTTCCAGGCACACCTCGAATTTCTGACTAGTTATTTTATCGTCATTCATTCTCTCCACGTGTCCAAACTGTCTTTAAGCTCCTTTCTTAATCTTGCTTAAAACATCAATTTTATCGTTGATACTCATTTAAAAACAGGCTTCAGTCGTATTTTTATTTCAAGCCTTTAACAAACTTTTGGTTGATTAGTATGGTTTTGTAAACTGATACAGTTGAACTTTCATACATCTTGCGTCATTATTTTATAATAATAATCTAATTTCATTAATATCTTCGTCATTTTCAAACATCTGAGGCAGCACTAACTTGTTTTGTTAGCAAATAGACTTCTTATTTATTATACCCCCTCCCCCCTTTGGTGCATTATTATTTTTCGTGAATTAATTAAGTTAAATGAATTGATGAATTTTATTTTCTTAAAAAATAAAAAAATTAAGCAGTTTTTTTAAACAACAGTTATCAAGTTACTTTTATATTAAGCAGTTTAAAAGCATTTTAATAATGCAGCGGTTTGATTTTTTAATATGAAAACGTAATATAACTTCAGATATATCGATAAAATAAGGTAATTTTAAAAATAATATTAGAAAAGTGAGATGCTTTGGTCAGCATTTTGTCAGATAATACGAGTCAGAATTTATTTAACCTGCCTATTGATATTAACATCATATATATATATATATATATATATATATATATATATATATATATATATATATATATATATATATATATATATATATATATATATATATATATATATATATATATATATATATATATATATATATATATATATATATATATATATATATATATATATATATATATATATATATATATATATATATATATATATATATATATATATATATATATATATATATATATATATATATATATATATATATATATATATATATATATATATATATATATATATATATATATATATATATATATATATATATATATATATATATATATATATATATATATATATATATATATATATATATATATATATATATATATATATATATATATATATATATATATATATATATATATATATATATATATATATATATATATATATATATATATTTTATATATA